>VDFB02081269.1:0-117853 GCA_007258455.2 Sequoia sempervirens
GGGACTATCTCATATCCAGTAGTTGGAGGATTTTTAGTACCCTCCGTGCTTTTTACTTCTCCTTTGAAAATATCAGCAGCAACTTGAAATTCGTGGCACTGTAATTCTGAATGCTGATTGGTATTATGCAATCTACACCATCCTGACATAGCGGCTTCAGCGAAGAAAACTCTATCTGCGGGACGGTTCTCCGGAGGCGGTGGGTTATCTAGTGGTGATGGAACTCCTCCGTTGTTGGGTCTAGTATTCCAGGACCTCTTCTGATATCCTTGATTGTTACTTCGATACCCATGACTATTGTCGTGGCCATGTCCTTGATGGGCATCTTGATGGTGTGGAGGATTGTTCTGATATCCTCGATTGTTACCCTGATGCGTTTGATAATTCTTCAACATAGACTGCATCTGGATATTCTGATTTCTGAGGTAAGTGACCTCAGTTGACAGCCTTTTCATTTGTTCTACTAACTCCTTCATTTCGTCCTTCTCCTCTTGCGTCCTTGTTGCTGGTACTGTATTCTGGAGATAGACAGGCTGTATAGCTAGAGTCTGGGACAAGGGTATCCCAGGATGGAGAACTAACTGATTAGATGGTGCCAGGACTGGATTCAATGATGGAATTTGCTGGTTCCATGTCGAACCGAGGATCTACATCTGATTGTTCGCAGTCGTCAAGCCTGTGTACAAAGAAGGCCCAGTTATGTTTTGCCCCATAATTTGACTTACTTCCACAGCCTTTGCGTATGCTTGGTTCATATTGGTTGGTGCCGGATGAGCTTGTCTTACAAACATTGCGGTTAGTGGGTCTAAGGCTGCATAATAGTTTTCCCTAGCATCTGCAACAACGTATGGAGTGCATAGCCTTGTGAGAGCTTTCTGGAATCTGTTGTTGAAGGCATGAATAGGTTCTTTGTCTTGTCTTCTCACTTCTGTGAATTGGCGGAAAAGCTCTACTGGGGTAATGGGAATACCAAACTTTCCAATGAAAGCTTCTTTCATTTGCTCCCATGTTCTTATGGACCCAATTGGCAAATGTATGAACCAAATGTGTGCTTCTTCTCCCAAAGAATACGGGAACAGTCTACAAGCTACGTCTGCATATGCAATTTGTCTATTTTGCAAATGATCCTCAAACATCTTGATGTGATCCTCAGCAGTACGATTTGGGTCATTGACTTGATACTTAGTGCAGAAATGCTCCGGATTTTTCGGCATGTCGTGGTAATCAGCAAACTCAAGAGGGGACAAATTAGTAACCAGCCAAGTAGCGCCATTTGGAGCGGGTTGGCCTCCTGGTTGAGCCATCGCTTGGATTGGCTGCCGCCTTTGATATACAATTATCGGGGTTGTTTGTTGTTGTTGAAGTGTGGTAGCCTGAACTGGCTGCTGAATAAACACTGGTGTGGCAACTTGATCTGCTTTTGGTTGAGCAAACCTTGAAGTACTTGGTGGAGTTCGGAACAAACTTGAAATTTCTTCTCCACTTTCTTCACTTGACTGAATTTCCTCGTTTGAAAATACTTCTTCACTTGAATGGATTTCTTTCTTCTTCCTTGCTCGAGTTGGTAACTCTAACTCCACAAAGTCTTTGGATGAACTTGGCGCGGACTTCAAGATTCTTTTCAACTTATCGGGTGAGAATGAACTAATACGATCCAGGATGTAGCTGAATACCGACAGCGAGGTGCCGGAGCAGGAGCAAGTGGTTGTCTTTGATTCAACAAGTTTCGTTCAATTGTAACTTGGATCTCAAGAGCCTTCTCTTCTTCCTCTTCCAATACAAAGCAAGTTCGCATATACTGAGCGTAGTTCTCCTTTGTCCTCCACACGAGATTGTTCAAGCCCGAGAGGATGTCTTCTTGATCGTCGTTGAACCCCAAATTTGGCTGCAACACTGGAAATATCTCTCTATGCGGTAGCACCATCTTGACTCATGATAAGTTCTTCTCCAATGAATTTCTTTTTTTGATGAAAATCCCTTCTTTACTTGAATGTAGTTGTTCACCACAAGGATTCCTTGGAAGGCCCCCCTTCTAGCGCCAGTTTCCTGTTGATGTGATTTTTGTGATCGCACCAATCAGCAGAACAAAATAGTCCGAAGGCTACTCCGTTCTCTCTTGATCAAAGTATTCCGTGCGCAAAGATTGCAAGAAAGTTTGCACGTTCAACTCCAAGGTTCCAAAATACTTAGAATACCCTCAGTTGGTTTGATGTGAATTGCTGTATTCACGAGGGGACTTACACAATTGTTCAGGATTCTTGCAATTAACAATAAATGGATGATTGGAAGGGATTTGTATAATGCGGATGATTTGGCAATAAGTACGTTTCCTAAAATTAACCAAAGATGAGCGGAAAGTAAATGAGTGTAAGGGTGAGAAAGTTCTAGATTCTATTCTAAATGTAAGATATGTGGAGCTTGATTTCAGCAGACTTCGACCGAATTTCACCTAGCCTCACGTCGGACAGCTTCAGCAAAATAGGTGCAATCTACAAAGGGATAGCAAAAGGATATTTAGATTACAATTTAGCATACATATACCATCAAGACGACGCATATAAGCATACAAATTACAATCAAAGTTAAACTCAAGATAATTTCCAGTCGACCACGCAAGGCGAGCTTTTCATCAACAAGTTGCTAGTGGTATGGAATGAAATGAAGCTACCTCAATAGAACGCCACACATCCAAAGTAAACTACTTGCATGAAATGAAAATTATGCTACTTTATGCTACTTGGATCCAAAAGGACGAAGAGACCTTGCTAGCTATCCACGACAAAGATGAATTCCACCATCAATGAAAAGATCTATTATCATGAAAGTTTTACACAACAATCTCTACAAAAGTTTTCAAAGGGAAAACTTTCCTTCTTCTCCACACTATGCTATGCTAAGCTACAAAATTATACCATTACTCTCTGCTCTAGTCTCTAGTTTGATGTCCAATCTAATTCTAATGAGGTACAAATGAGGGGGACTCCCCCTTTTATAGATAGCCCAGTCCAATGGACAGCTAAGATTACAATCAAAAGAGTGGCTAAGATTAAGCCACCTCAGCCCTAACCCTAAAAACTGCCAGAATGGGGAGTGGTGTAATAAATGAGTAAAGATTCCCACTCACTCCCAAAAATAGTAAAGGCAATTAATGCGCATAATCAGTCTTCTAGAAGATCACCGTCCAGTAGTGCATTCCCATTCTCCTTCTCTCTGGTTGCAAACTCAATGAACCTGCCAAGTACAGCCTCAACCTCCTGAACTGAAATGGGTGGAATGCAATCAAGCTGGAACTCTAACACCGTGACTGACATCTCATGCCGTGCACAAGATTTTCTCCAAGCAACTAAGGAATCTTGCATGCTCTGGATCAAGCTGGAGAAAGTAGAGGTGTTCTCAAAGTCATCCTGTACGAAGGTCTTCACCTCTAAGAAGTAAGGCACCAGCCTACCCCTCAAATTATCGCAGTCACCTCATATGGATTCAACCGCCTAGCAAATATGGCCTCGAAAGTATTCTGGACTCCATCAATGATATTGGCCATAGCCTTCCGTACTCTTGCTGAATCCGCCTGTGCCGCGTCGAAGAAACCACGTCTCGTGATTGCTGAAGAATACCATCTAGAGAAGTCGTACTTGTCATTCTCCTGAATGACCCCTCCATCAATCAACAACCGCAAAGGAACATGTCTCAATGCCTCAAGACGCTGGATAACCTTGCTCTGATAAACAAAAGCATCTCCCCAGGCTTGATCAATTGCCTCCATTCATGCCAAAATACTAGAGGCCTGCTGAAAAAGCAAGAGCAAGGTCCTCCATAAACTTTTCTGTCTCAGCACGAACTCCTGTAACCCACTTGTCTGCCTCCTGTGCCATCTTCCCCAACTCCAACAAGCCACTAATCGACTCTCTAGGTATCTCAGGTGGAAGCTCTATCGCTGGAATCTCCTGCCCACAAGGACGAGACAATTGCTGCACATATCCAATCAAAGCTTTATGCTCTCTCTTCAACTTCTTGTACTTTCCTTCCTTTTTAAATAATCTGTCCTTGAGGGCGAGGTAGGAGTTATCACACTCCTCTACAATCTGTGCACCTGTGGGGCGTCCTAACTCTAAAGTTGTGACCACATAATTCTCGGGTACTGCTTAATCTCGGTCACAATCAACCTGTGGCACTGCAATGTGAAGGGTGCGAGAGCCATCCTCTTCAGTCAAGATCTTTGAAAACTTTTGTCCTCTCTTCTTTTGTGGAGGCGCGCTGATCCTGTTCAAAAACTCTTCCATCTCAACTGCTGGATCAATTTCTTCGCTGGGGCTCCTTCTCATCCTCTCTCTAAGCCAATCAGGTGCTGTATACTGTATATCTATCTTTCTTCCATGTTGACCTTGGTGTCATGTTCCAAGGTAGAGTTAAGTCTTCCACTTGTGTTTGCATGCTTTGGCTTTGGTGTACATGACAAGTGTATCATCATGGGTTGCATGTGACAGCTTGAGCATGCTGGGTTGTTGTGTGGTTATGTATTACCACTTTTGTTTTGCAAAAAAATTGTTGGTCTATGTTTTTCCTACTAATGTTCTAGTGTAAAAGCTGGGACATTATAGAAATAATTATAAAAAGTAATTAATATCTTGGATCACTGAAATATTAATTGTACTCAAAATTTGTAGCCACCTTGGATAGTATGGCTTCTTGAATGACAATACTATGGTTGCACAACACATATCTAGCAGCTAAAGAAGGCTGTGATCCCCTTTTTATTTACTATTCAGTAGCAAACAAAACTCAATATTATATTGTGGTGCTTCCTTAGAGGAATCTCACCATTATCAGTAGTGCAATAGGCTTGAGCCTTCATAAAGGTGCAATCAAAGAAATATGATGCTGCAGCCTCTTTAGACTATTATTAAAGGCTGCGTTTAGGTTCCCCAAAATAGTACAGAAACACCTTAATAAGTATTCATAGTTGCAACAATATTAATTAGAGGGTATGGCTGGGTTAGGGACAGCCAGCCAATGCAAATCAATATAATATTAATAATTTCAATCGTTGAGATCTTAGTCCACCATAAGAACTCAAACATTAGCATAATAGCATCACACAAATAAAATAAAAAAACTCCACACCAAATTGAAATATGTATTGAAAATTCCACACAATCAAGTAATTAAAATTGGAAGAACACTGCATTTAATCAACACAATGATAATTTTTGGATGAAATCATTTAAATGAATAGGAGGGTTTTCGTCCTCAAATCTATTTTTAGCCAAAAAATTTCATCCTTGGGCAGAAAAGATGAACCATGTTCATTCACAAGAGAAATAAATTTGGAATATGCCTCAAAATGGTAAGCTCTCCATTCCTCAGTGCCTCCTGATATAAACTTTTTGTAGGAAAATGATTATTGTTTTCTTTTTTCATCTTTTCCCTTCAAGCTCTTATTTTTGAATTTAGACCCCATTCCTAGCATCACTTTTAATCCCTCTTTTAAAATAGCCTTTATTTTAATAATTAAACATAAGTTGCCTATTTGGAAAATAACTTAAAGTTACTTTTTCAACAACTTAAATTATTACAATTATTCCCTTGCACCACCCCATTAGCCTATGAGAAATGAAATAATAGGTTAAGGGTCTTTATTGGACTTACGCTTGTGAAGGGGACATGACATAAGAAAACAAATAACTAAAAGAGGAAAGGAAAGGGCAAGGGCCTCATAGCAGTTGCTTCTCCATCTAATTGGGCTCTTGAATTGGGTGCTTCACACCACATGGATTCATTTTAGGATGAGTTCACATCTCTAGAGCCTTGTTCTAAGCTGACCATTTTGATTGGTGATGACACTCTTGTTAAGGTGTGTTGGAGAGGTTTTGTTGATGTAGGGATGGCACATTTCAGGGTGTTCTGTGTGCCCCCATTGTCAACAAATCTGCTATCAGATCACTTGCACAAGTTCGGGCTAACGAGTTGATTTCACTTCCAATTATTGGTTATCAATGAGATGCACAATGGTTCTACAACTGTATTGGGGAGAGCAGATCATTACTCTCAGTTTTATCTATTTTCTCACTTTGTTCCCGATCTTCCTCCGACTGTTTTTCTCTCTCATTCCAGCTATTGTGTCAATAAATGAATGCAAAGTGAGGCAGCCTCCCCCCCTTCCAGGAGCCATTGGAGGCAAAACTAGATGTCAAAATCCTAGAAAACTAAGAAACTGTCATGTCCCCTTCTCAGTGACATCTCTCGGAGCACAGGATTGGCCTATCATACGACCCTCGTAGGCTAATGGACTGGATAGAGGGTCATTTTGGGAGCTTGGCTCAGCTTCAGTTGGCGAAGTTGATCAGTAGGCTTTCGTTTGGACTTGATCGGAGACTCTACGTGTTGCTATTTTTAGCGGGCCTCCCCGGCAAAAGTACCGGGTGTAATCCTGCCATTTTAGCAAAGATGGATTTGGCAGTGTTCAATCACTCGTTCGGGTCACCGCATCGAGCAGTCATCTGCGAATAATCTAGGAGATATTAATATTTAATTGCATTACTCAAAATATTAATTAATTTCTGAGGATTATAATATAAAGTTATAATATTAAATTATGACTTAAGTGATTCTTCTTGAGGGGTGCGCCATCATCAGGAAAGGGGCCAAATTGACATTTAAATTTATATTAAAATATTTGGCTGAGACTATGGAGAAATTAAAAGATTAAAAGTTGAATATTTTATTAAAACCCTATTATTAAGGAAATCGCACTTTTGAAGAGATAAAGGGTTTTGCATTGGTTTTTGAGCCATTATGATGATTATTGATTTTATACTGGATCAACTTTGATCCGGAGTAAGAGACTTTAGGTTTCAAGTTCAATTACATGCTTAAATTCGCACTCCTCCGAAAGCGGATTTGAAAACGACAGCTATGCACAATGATAAACGCTTCTTCAAATTAGGAGAGGGGAAGCTCCTCTTTGCCGATGGTGTTTGAAAAGAAAGTAAACTAAAACTAAGTTGCCTATCTTTTTGGATCAGCTTAGAGCACAAGGTTTTTTAAACACAAACGCCGCAGCTGAGATTTTCTGATAAGAAGTTCAACTACGACTAACTTAGACTAAAGACGTTCCTAACCTCTCAAGTAATAGCAGAGCAAGAGAAGTTAGAAATCAACAAGGTAGATTCTCTGACAAAAATACTTTAATAATCTCTCTCCCAACAAACACCTACACACTTCACTGTAAGCTGAAATAAAGATCATGAAAGCATAACATAGATAACGGAAATCTGAGATTTTAGACCAAGGCAAAAGAGGCTCATGATTTTATTACTCAAATCTCTAAAACAAAACTCCCTTCTAACATGCCTTGAATAAGAAATTGCAGCTAAGGAGGCTTGCAAACTTATTCTTAACACAATAGAAAACAGCAATCTCACTAACTCCTTGTTGGCTAAAGAGGCTCAACAATTTGCTTATCACAATACAAATGAACAATACTTGAGCAACAAATAGAAGGCACAATAGGCTCAGCGTTTTGTTCTCATAAGCACGGTTTAACTAAGTGAACTGAAACTGAATAACAACTTGCTGCAATTCAGGCTCGCAATTTGCTATGACAATAACCGTTAAAGAAACTAAATGAGCAAAGGCTCTTACTTATAGAGAAGCAGAGGAGTAGGGAACCCTAAAATCTCCTTGCTTTCACAATCTAGGGCTTGCTCAGCAAGCAAGCTTTATTACTAAATCTAGAAAGATAAAACCCTAAAAAGCAGAAAAAGCGGGAAAACGCCAACTATTACATCTTATCTTCTTTCTATCCTCAAAGAATGGATAAGGATCATTCCAAGAATAGAAAGAAAGCGGGAAAGAAAGCTTCTAGAAGAAAGCTGCTTTAAAACTCGATCACATCCGCTAGGAAGTTTGAGATTGTGTCCCGGTTCGGTGCATCTATGCCAACTAAGGCAATATTCTGATTCTCCAAGATCTCTTTGCCTTTTGTGATCAAACCTAGAGGACCTTTCACTTCTTCAGTTGCTTTATGAGTTTTGTTCTTGAAAAACATCGCTGCCCAAAAAGATGACTCACAAATTGATGACTTGGCGGCTCTGCAACTTTATGCTTCTGACACTTCGCTTGATTCCCAACAGAAGAGCATTGCAACACTCTTTTCCGATACCTTTCCTCTTTCTCATATTACACCACCTTTCGTTCTTCAGCTGAGATGACGAAGTTTTCAGTCCATGGTGGTATTGAAAACGTACTTTTCAACCTCATCCGTTCAGATAATCATGATACAACACTTGTTTGGCTCTAAATTTGATGGGAGTGTTTTCCATACCGAAAACCTTGAAGTTTGCCTGTAAACTCGACTATATTCTGACAAGTTTTGCACACTTCCTATTTTTAGCATGCTGATTTTTCTTCTTCAAACAGACAAATTTTTTGGAAATTTTTCTGAGATATGGGTTTTGCTCAGAATTTCGTTGCAAGACACAACCCAGATCGTCCGTTTTTGAAAATCTTGAATTTTGACTGAAAAAGCAGCAAACCCTAATTTCTTTAATATTTCCCGAAAAAAGCTGGTATCTGGGTTTTGTTCAGAATATCGTTAGAAATGGACCCAGTTGATTGGATTTGCAAAACTCTGACGTTTGATTGAAAAAGCAGCCAACCCTAGGTTTTTGGAAAAAAGCTGCGATATGGGTTTTCTTCAGAAGACTGATTGGAAAGGACCCATATGGTTGAAATTTGAAAGCACTGAGGTTTTCCCTGACATGCAAAAATAAAAGCACTGCTGCAACTTGATGAAGTTCTTGAAAAAAATTCTTCAGAAGATAGAGGCAAAAAGACCCAGATGACTGAAAAATTGAAAGCCTTGGCCTCCTGCTTGAAAAACTTGATCTTCTGGAACAAAAAGAATGAAAGAACAATGGTTTATGCTTGCTGGTCTGAAAAATCTGATGTAAAACCAGCAACTATGAATTCTTTAATCACAAAAATTCTTCAAACTTGCTGCTCCAACTTTCTCCTCTGGATGCTACCTGCAAAAATAATGAAAAATACATTGAAAAGAAGAGTTAAATAGACTTAGGTTTTGATTTTAGGTTTTGCTTTTTTTCTGCTTTTATTTCAAAACCCTAAATCTCATCTTCTCAAGTTTGGACGCCATCTTCCTCTTCTCACAATTTTGAAATTTTGAAAATCTCAAAAATCTTCTAAGGCATGGAAATTTGGGCGCCTTTCTCCAAGAGGGGCGCTCAACTTCACCAGTTAGTCAAAATTTCAACTTTTTCAACTTTTCTCAATTTTAACATGCCACTTCGCCACTGATTTCTCGTTGATAGGTTTACCCGACAGGCGAGCTGAGTGGTTCACTGCGGAGCCGGACTGATTCTGAAGAAGATGTTCTGGAGGCACCTCCTGCTAAAAACTTGATTTCGACCTCCGAATTCACGGGAGGCTTTTCCTTCTAGGGGCGCCCAACTTCTCCAGTGTTAGCCATTTTCCTGACTTCCAAGTTATTCCTTCTCCCTTTGATCTTCTGGTGAATCTTCGATTCCGGGAGCTACGTTGATCGGACTGACTGTCTGAGTGTTTCGTTGGATAGCCAGATTGATTTTGGCGAGGCCTTCTTGGACGTTACTTCTGCAAATTCCATCATTTGGAGGCTTTAAAATTTGGGCGCCCTTCTTCAACTGGGGCGCCCACTTCCATCAGACTTAGAAAATTTTCCAATTTATTCAGGTCTCTCACTTCTTCAGATGACTTTGTTGGATCTTAAGCTCCGGGCGTCGGATTGACTGATGGCTGTGCTCATCGCGAAGCTGACGAAGAATGAAGGGGGGTGCTCTGGAGACACTTTTGTCAAAAATGGATTTTTTACCCTTCAAAAGGTTGGGCGCCTATCTTGACTGTGGGCGCCCAGTTTACCAACACTTAGTTTATTTTTCACCTTTTTCACTTGCTTTGAATTTCTTTTACCTCGCCGACCTTCTCGCTCAAAGATTTTGAACTGGATGACTACGAGCCCGCTTGTCGTGGTCAATAGCTCACCGCAGCCGCTTGAATTTCGACGACATCCCGTTATAGCTTTGACTGCAAATTCCTCTGTCTGCATCCTTGAAAAGTTGGGCGCCTTTCTCTTCTTAGGGCGCCCAGTTTCTCCAGACTTAGAAAAATTCATAATTTATTCAACTTCAAGTTTCAAATTTTCACTTCATACCTTCTACTTTGACTTGAATTTGCCGGAGACTGGATCATCAGATGCTCTGACGGGGATATCCATCGCGAAGCTGACTGAAAACTGAGCAACTTCCATTGGAGATCCAAACCCTAATTCCTTCATTTGGCACCCTGAAAAGGTGGGCGCCTTTCTTCAACTGGGGCGCCCAAACTTAGCAGACTTAGAAAATTTTCATGACTTTTCAATTTTCTTCCTCGATCCTCGTGCATGTTCATCATTTCACTTTCTGCTGGAAGTTTTGAATGCTAAAATTAACGCCTGGCAGTCGGATGACCTCCATTGATGACCTCGGAACTCCAGATATGCTTCTGAAAAAGCTGAATAGACCTAGTAGGGCAAAACTAATTATTTTAAGATTCTGACTGCACCAGCCTGATACGGACACATTTTGAGCCAATCAAAATCAGTTCGGACCCTGTCGGACCAACTTTCTATTTTTTAGAAAATTTTGCCAGTATCCATTTCGAAAGAAACCCAGAAAAACCCAGAAAACGTTACTATTTCGAAAAATTTCTAAAAATAGCAGTTTTCCTAAAATTTAGGGATGAAAAACTGAGATCTGGGTTTTGTAGGTTAAGCTACTCTCAGTAGACCCAGATCATTAGAAATTGAAAATTTTGCGTTTTAACCCCTCATGCAAGACATGCACACCCAAATTTTGACCTTTTTGACTGATTTGTCAAGACTTTTACTCATTTCTTCAAAATATCTAAGTGTAACAAAAATTTTAATTTTGGGGTACAACATTGGCTCTGTTTGGGGACCATGGCGGATACTTACGGCATAGGAGAACCATAGAATCTCTGGAGTTTTAAGCTTAGACCAGTGCCTTATCCACTGGGTATCGGAGTCGGCATCATTTCCTAATCACCTATTTTGCAAGACATTCCTTAATCACCTATAACCGGACTTCCTAAAAAATCACCTAATAGTTGGACTTCCCTATTAATCACCTAAAACAAGACTCCTAATCACCTAAAACACGACAGGACTGTTACGGAAAGGGGAAAAACAACATAACGAAAACATCACGGAAAGGGGAAACACATCACGAAAAGCAATGAAAATATGTACAAAGATTGATTTCGAGAACTTACTCCACCCCCGGAGGGACGAAGTGCTTCAGATACTGCCCGCTGTGTGGTAGAGGGAGGAGACTTCCATCCAAGCGCGAGAGAATATAGGTGTTCTCTCCGGCGAGCTCGTGAATTGTGAAAGGTCCCAGCCACAAGGAATCAAATTTCCCATGCATTCCCTTGGGCTCATGTCTCTTATCCCATAAGAGGACTTGATCTCCAACCTCGAAATCTCGATGGCGAGCTTTCTTGTCAAAAATTTTCTTCACCCGCTCTTGGTGCTGAGTGATTCTATCTACTACCTCTTCCCTTTCTTCTTGAAGCTTAGTCAGGTACAAGATACGTTTCTGAACAGGATCTGTGAACTCTCCATCTTCTACTGAGGTCGCCAGCTGCAAGGCGGACAACTCCAATGTGATGGGTATCATTGCTTCTGTACCATATAGGAGTATAAAGGGTGAGGTACCAATGGCTCTCTTCGGAGTAATTCTGTCGGCCCAGAGAGCATCATAAAGTTTCTTGTGCCAAGTTCGCTGACTGGAATCAACCAACTTGCGAATGATTGTGACAATGTTCTTGTTTGATGATTCAGCTTGTCCATTACCCTGGGGGTAATAATCTGATGAATGAGATAGTGTAATGCTGCAATCAAAACAGAACTCCATTAGCTCCTCTGATGAGAAACATGTTGCATTATCTGTCACAATTTTGCGAGGCACTCCGAAGCGTGTGACAATGTTTTCTTTTAAGAATTCACACACGACCTCGGACGTAGCTCGCTTGGTAGGAATGGCTTCAACCCATTTAGTGAAATAATCAGTGGCTGTAAGGACATAAATATGCCCCTTGCTGGAACGTGGGTTGATAGGACCAATAAAATCTAGACCCCATTGCTGAAATGGAGCATCTATAACAACTGGCCTGAGAGGAGCGGCTGCTAACTTTGCTTTTCCAACAAACTGTTGACACAACTGACATTTATGTACCCACTCGTATGCATCGCGGAACATAGTCGGCCAAAAGAACTGAGCCCGCAAGATTTTAAAAGCTGTCACCTTCGATGAAAAGTGACCACCGCATGCTTGATTATGGAAAGCTTCCAGCAAGCGCCGTTGTTGATCTTTGGTAACACACAACAAGAATGTTCCGTCAAGGCCCCGCTTGTACAAAACATTGTTGATGATTATATAATTCTGCGCTTTCAGCTTAAGCGTTCTCCTTTGTTGCTTGTTCAGGTGATTTGGACAATCACCGTATGTTAGGTAATACCATATCTCAGTAAACCATTCTCCCGAAGACTCGATCAGCAAGACCATTGGAAGTTCTTTAACTTCAGGTTCAATCTCGGGTATCCCTTTAGCTTGAAGTTTCTTATCACCATCTTCCGCCATCAACTGACAAAGACCTCTCCCGCGAACGAGTTTGGTTGGCTTGATCTCCAAGTCATACTCTTGTACCTTTGCGACCCAGTTTCCTCTTTTGGAGCCCATCTCCTGTTGAGTTAACACGCTCTTTACTGCTGGATCTGTGACATACACAACGGTGTGAGAATTTAGGATATAGAATCTGAAATTCTTTACAGCTCGAACCACCGCATAGGCATTCTTTTCAATCTGAGAGTATCTTGATTCGCTGTCCTTGAAACTGCAGCTCATGAAAGCTATTGGAGATTCAGTTTCTTCGTTTAACTTTTGTGTCAGAATGGCAGACAGAGTATACTCTGATGCATAACAATAAAGGATAAATTCCTTTTCAAAATCAGGACGAACTAGCACTGGAGCTCGACTGATGGCTTCTTTTATCGCTGCGAACGCCTTCTTTCCTTCTTCCGTCCACTTGAAAACTGTCTTCTTCTTCATCATAGCAGATATATCTTTAGTCAACTCAGAAAAATCTGGTACAAATCTTCGTATGAAATTTACCTTACCAAAGAAAGAGTGTACCCCAGTTCTGCTTGTTGGAAGAGACAAACTTCGGATAGCTTCAACCCGACTTGGGTCAATTCGAGTTCCTTCTTTGGAGACGATGTGGCCAAGCAACTTGCCTTCTGTCATCGCGAAGATAGACTTTTTGGGATTCAATGATATTTTATGATATCTGCATCTCTCAAAGACTTTCCCTAGATGTGAAAAGTGATCTTGTCGTGTCTTTGAGAAAACAGTGAGGTCGTCAAGATAGACAACTATTACTTTATTCTTCAAATCACCAAATGCCAAATCCATGGCTCTTTGAAATGTAGCACCGGCGTTGATGAGGCCGAAGGGCATTCTTTCATAGGCAAACGTACCCCACGGGGTTGTGAACGCCGTCTTGAATTGATCTTCCTCAGCCACCGCTATTTGATTATAACCAGAAAAACCGTCCAATAAAGACAGCATCTCTGAACCGGTAACCGTCTGTAAAGTGTGCTCCATGATTGGCAAAGGATAATTATCCTTGAGCGATGATTGATTCAGGTTCCTGAAATCGACGCAAATTCTGATTTCTCCGTTCTTCTTGCGCACGGGAACTATATTCGACACCCAAGTGGAATGATGGATCGGAAAGATGATCTTTGCATTCACCATCTTCTGAATCTCCGCGTAGATGGTGTCTTGAATCCGCGGATTGTAGTGTCTTTGCTTTTGCCTGAAGGGCTTCGCTTCAGGTTGAAGAGGAATTGTGTGAGACAATTCTCTTGGTGTAAAAACTTTCAAATCTTCATATGACCAGGCGAAGACATCTCGGTATTGCTGGAACAAAGAAATGAACTTCTCGCTCTCCTCCACCGTGCAACATGTACCTAAATTAACAAGCTTGGGCTTGTCAATTGTACCAATATTGACTTGTTGATATTCGGCAGAAGTTCTGTCACTTGAATTTCTCTGATCTTGAATGTATCTGTCGTGCCTGTCAAAAATATTCTCCAAGGAAACTAAACCCTTGGGAATTTTATTTCCTTTCAACTGGATTATGCTGGATTCTGGTTCTTCTGGAACTTCTTTATCTTCAGCAATCTTTGGCGTATCAGAAACTTCTGTTATTGCTTCTCTGTGAGTAGATGAACTGCCTTCAAAGAACAATTCCTTGAAATTATCTCCCATAACAAGAAACTCCTTAATGTGTTCATCATCGTTAAAGACTTGCCAATTATCACAGTTGTCAGGTACAGCTGGCCTGTATATTAACTCGATAGCAAACGCATTCTGACGAAAGTCAGAATGTGGCATGAAAAGTGAAGCTGATACCGCGAGGGCATCTGCTCTGCTATTTTCTAGACGTGGAATGTACTTGATATCAAATGCTTCGAACCAATCTATTGCATTCCACACCCTATTTCTATAATGTCGAAGACGATCTGCTTTCACTCTGAATTGGTCTCTGACTTGCTTTACAACAAGCTCTGCATCACCTTCAACCTTAAGGTATTTGATACCCATATCTTTTGCATTCCTGAGACCTAGTAAAAGCGCCTCATATTCCGCCGTATTATTTGTACATTCAAATTGCAAGCGGTATGCAAAAGGATATAATTGTCCTTCAGGAGAAATTATCACAACTCCCGCTCCTGAACCAGCAGTGGAACAACTCCCATCGAACTGCAAAGTCCACAACTTAGGATCATCTGCTGATTTCTCTACGATGCATGCGACCTCTTGACTTTCTTCAGGAACCTCCGACAACATGGCGTAAGTACCAAGACCCGTTTCTTGATATAGAACTTGAGCTTGAGGATCTTGAGACTTCACGACCGCAAATCGAGATTTGGGTTCTGGTTCCAGCTTGAAAGTTCCTTTCTTTAACGGAATATTTGCAGAAGACCAATCCATCTGAATCTCTCCACCGAGGTCCTTGCAAAAGCTTCTGCTTAATAGCATCCCATAGCTTGCTGGAATGTCAGCTACTAGGATGGTCATCATGATTTTCTTTTCAGGACAAGCCGCCAACCTTACTTGAGCATCTTTTAATTGACCGACCAACGGCACCGACTTGGACTCCAGTGAGTAGCATTTGTCCTTTGTCTTGGTGCACGAAAGTCCTAGAGCATTCATCACTTGTAGAGGCATGACGTTATCGGAAGCTCCGGAATCGATGATACAATTGCTCAATTTGTAACCTCCTATATATAGAGAAATATAGAAGGGCTTAGGCTTGTCTTCCGCCGGAACGGATGATTCGAGCAATGTGGGCTGCTTGGTAGGTCCTTTCTTCACAAATTTGAGAAGTCGGTCCACTTGCTCTGGATGATCTTGGAGATACTCTAACTGAGAAATCTGCACTTTGTTCTTCATCAATGAATCTACAATGTCAAAATTTGCTGAGGACGAACCTTCAGCAACTGCTTTCATGTTCTCTTGAGAAGACTTAATATTTGAAGTAGAAGCTACTTCTCTTTCTTTTTCTTTTGATATCTTCAGCCTCTCTTCTTCTTCTTCTTGGTGTGCTCTCAGATGTTGAGCTCTGGTGAACACAGGAGTCGTATGATTCTCAGGATTAACTGCAAGAGAGTACTGACAAATATCTTCTTCTTGTTCTTCAAAATCGGGTTCACTTTCAAAGTAGCCCGTTGCGGAGTCGCCATCGAAGTTGTCCGATTGAGGTAAGACAACATTCGAACTTGGAGTTGGAACGAAACTTGGTGCAGGTGCAGCTTCGGCATATCCCATTATCTCGTTCATTCTGACATTTTCAGGGCAAGATGCGCCGGCATGTTCGGTGGAATCATGAAAAGAGCAAAACACAGCATTTTGTGTATTGTCGGCCGCTTGCCTTGGTGGAGGTGGCCCTCGTGGCTTGTAATTGTTGTAAGGCTGAAAGTTATTCCTCCTTGGCTGATACGGCTGCTGAGGTTGATAAGGCTGCTGTGGTGCGGGCAAGGCAGGTGGTGGTGCAACTTGAGCAAGAGGCGTTGGCTGAAGTGGCAATTGCCTCTTGAGAATAGTTACTTCATTTGCAACCCTTTGAAGTAATGGATCAGCAGAACTTTGAACCAAAGGTCTAATAGCATCTCCTCTGATCTTTCCTGAGGTGATCATGTTGTCTTCAATTTCTATTGCACCTTGTTGTGCTTCTCCCAGCTCCGTCTCATGCGCCGATCTTATGATAAAAGCTATCTCTGATGGAAGTGCGTTGATGAAACTGCTTAACAGGATCTCAGGCGATGGATTGAGTGTATATGAAAGACGAGTAACCAGGCGGTTAAACCTTGCTACGAACTCTCTCATTGGTTCATTGTCCTCCTTCTTTGAATTGGAAAGTCGAGCGAACAACTGGTGGCTATCTTCAGCTGGTTTGAACCTCGCGAGAAACTTTTCAGTCATAGTATTCCAGTTGGTTATGCAACCGGGCCCCAAATGATTGAACCATTCGGCAGCAGCTCCCGCGAGTGTCTCAACAAAGAGACGTACAGCAACATCTTCATGACCTACATGCAAAACAGCGCAAGCCGTTGAAAAGGCTGAAAGATGATCATCGGGATGTTGACTTCCATCACCTTGGAAACGTGGAAAGTGCTTTCTTGACCCCTTAGGCAATTCGTGATTTGCCCCTAGGGCCAAAGGTCCAATATTGTCACCCCAAGGCAGCGGGGGACCTCTTCTTCGATTGCGATTGTTGTTGTCATCGTTGTTGCGGTTATCACCCATTGCTTCGGATTCTTCTTCTTCGAACACAGGTACGGTGTTGAATTCAGGTACTGTGTCGGATTCAAATACTGTGTCGGATGATTCTCCAACTTCTGTATGATGCGTATGTGGAAGGAAAGTATCTTCTTGGAAAAGCGGATTTGTTCTTGTTCTCCTCCTTGTATAGACTATGTAAGCCAGGATTGTCTAGTCCCACGCGGGTGGTGGCAAGACAGGTCTCTCGGCTGCAATATCGGCTTTCTCTTCCTCTTTGTCTAGAATAGCAGCAGCGTTTCTCCACTGAGCAGGGGTCTCCTTCTTCTCAAAGATGAAACTTCTCAGGCTGCTGATAATGTCCACTTGCTCTCCTTCAATTATCTGGAAACTTGGCTGGATAACTGGAGGTGTAAGATCGGGTTGTTGAACTGGAGCAGTAGGACGCCAGATGGTCATACCCGTGACATAAAGCCTAAGCTTTCTTTGTTGTTTAAAGCCTCGTGCCCCACGGTGGGCGCCAGAAAACTATTGGCGTTTAAATTCGCACCTCTGGAATGCGGATTTGAAAACGGACAGCTATGCACAGATAAACTGCTCTTCAAATTAGGAGGGGAAGCTCCCTCTTGCTGATGGTGTTTGAAAGAAAGTAAACTAAAACTAAGTTGCCTATCTTTTGGATCGGCGAACAAAGGTTTTGAAACTGCCTTGACTGAGTTGCACTTCTGATAAGAAGTTCAACTCGACTAACAACCCAGATTAAGGCGTTCCCTAACCTCTCGTGGAGCAAGAGAAGTTAGAAATTAACAAGGTAGATTTTAAGACGAAATACTTTAACAATCTCTCTCGGCGAGCACCTACACACTTCATTGTAAGCTGAAATAAAGATCATGAAAGCATAACATAGATAACGGAAATCTGAGATTTTCGACCAAGGCAAAAGAGGCTCATGATTTTATTACTCAAATCTCTAAAACAAAACTCCTTTCTAACATGCCTTGAATAAGAAATTGCAGCTAAGGAGGCTTACAAACTTATTCTTAACCTGATAGAAAACAAGCAATCTCACTAACTCCTTGTTGGCTAAGAGGCTCAACAATTTGCTTATCACAATACAAATGAACAATACTTGAGCAACAAATAGAAGGCACAATAGGCTCGGCGTTTTGTTCTCACTAGCACGGTTTAAACTAAGTGAAGGCGAAACTGAATAACAACTTGCTGCAATTCAGGCTACCGCCAATTTGCTATGACAATAACAGTTAAAGAAACTAATGAGCAAAGGCTCTTATTTATAGACAAGCAGAGTAGGGAACCCTAAAATCTCCTTGCTTTCACAATCTAGGGCTTGCTCAGCAAGCAAGCTTTATTATTAAATCTAGAAAGATAAAACCCTAAAAGCAAGAAAAAGCGGAAGCGCCAACTATTACATCTTATCTTCTTTCTATGCCTCAAAGAATGGATAAGGATGATTCCAGGAAAGAATAGAAGAAAGCGGGGAAAAAGCGGAAAAGAAAGCTGCTTTAAAGCTCGATCACATCCGCTAGGAAGTCTGAGATCGTGTCCCGATTCGGTGCATCTATACCATCAACAGCAAAACACCGCTTTTCAAGAATATCTTCGGCATCTTCAATAGATCTTAGGAAATCTTCAATCTCATTGGACGCTTTATTGAACTTTGCTGACATCACTGAAATATGACCTATCCTTCCGCCAACTGGGCTGCAACTTTGAACAACGTTCTGGAACTGATTTTGCACCTCCTCAAGCCCGACATAAGAACCATCTTCAAGACTGTACTGAGAGGGGATCTCTATGACAAATTCACTGATGAAAAGGAGAGCTTCAACCACCCTTTGCCTGTAGGTGATGAATTCTTCAAATATCCTCTCATAGGTTTTAACTTTGAAAACATGACGTTCTCTCCATGCAAGGATTTGCCTTTTGTGCTCCTTTGAAACTGCTGAACCGTAAGCTGTGTCTAAATCAGCAATGATAATCTCATGCCCAGGTTTTACTTCAGCCCATGTTTGTTCAAATCTTTGGATGCTTCGACGAAGTTTATGAGCATTCTCTCTCAACTGGAACATCCGAGCCAACTCCCCTCGTCCGACATTCTTGGGCAATGTCTTATGTTTTTCTTTCATCCATCTCTGTGCAATCTTCTTGCTGTATTTGTCTTTATGCATATTCCACATCTTTTCACATTCATCCCTCGAAAGAGTTACACTTTCAGGCCATGGGGGAATGGAAAAACACTTTTCAACCGTAATAGAGCTTTAAAATTTTGCCAAATCAACACGCGCCATCTGTGGTGGATCTCCTAGTAGCCGGGTTGTAATGCTTAATGCTGGCGATTCACCGAACTCAAAGTAGCTGAACTGATATAGGAATGAAGCTCTTTGCGAGGAGTCGAGGCCAGTTGAGTTCGATTGAAGTGTTACTGCTCTCTCAAAGCGTGTAGGTCGAACACGGCGATGCGATCTAGAAATGCCATTTGTTTTGATATGTCGTGAAAAAGAAGTGCTGATTAGGACGAAAAATGATGGAGTGTACTCCATTTGAGGAAAACGAAGAATGACGTAAGCCATGCAGTTCGGACAAGTCTTGAACAATTTCTATTTTTTAGAATGCTGATTTTTGTGCTTCGCCAGACCCGAATTTTTTGAGAATTTTACGAGATATGGGTTTTGTTGAATGTGATACCGGCAGAAGCCGAATCGTCCGTTTGAAAATCTTGAATTTTGGTAACAGCAAACCTAATTTCTTCAATTTTTTCGAAAAAGGCAGCATCCCCAGGTTTTGAGAATATCGTTAGAAATGGACCAGTTGATTGGATTTGCAAAACTTCGGCGTTTGATTGAAAAAGCGACCAACCCTAAGTTCCGAAAAAAGGCTGCGATATGGGTTTTCTTGAAGCCGATTGGAAAGGACGGATAGTTGAATTTTGAATGCTGCTTGAGGTTTTCAGCGACATGCAAGATAAAAGCACTTGCTGCAACTTGATGAAGTTTTTGAAAAATTCTTCAGAAGGTGGAGGCAAAAAGACCTAGATGACTGAAAAATTGAAAGCCTTGGCCTCCTGCTTGAAAAACTTGATCTTCTAGAACAAAAAGCTTGAAAGAACAATGGTTTATGCTTGCTGGTCTGAAAAATCTGATGTAAAACCAGCAACTATGAATTCTTTAATCACAAAAATTTCTCAAACTTGCTGCTCCAACTTTCTCCTCTGGATGCTACCTGCAAAAATAATGAAAAATACATTGAAAAGAAGTGTTAAATAGACTTAGGTTTTGATTTTAGGTTTTGCTTTTTTTTTCTGCTTTTATTTCAAAACCCTAAATCTCATCTTCTCAACTTGGACGCCATCTTCCTCTTCTCACAATTTTGAAATTTTGAAAATCTCAAAAAAAAGTCTAAGGCATGAAGATTTGGGCGCCTTTCTCCAAGAGGGGCGCTCAACTTCACCAGTGTTAGTCAAAATTTCAACTTTTTTCAACTTTTCTCCATTTTAACATGCCACTTCGCCTTTGATTTCTCGTTGATTGGTTTTACCGTGGTGAGTGGTTCAACTGAGGAGTTGGACTGGTCACGAAAAAAGATGTTAGGAGGCACCTCTGCTAAAACTTGATTCGACCTCAAGTCCGCGGGAGGCTTTTTTTTTTTCCTCCTAGAGCCAGTTTCTTGATGTTAGCCATTTTTCGATTCCAGTTCTTCCTTCTCCTTTGATCTTACGGTGAATCTTAGTTAGGAGACTCACGTTGATCCCGGTTGTTGTCACGAGTGTTTTGGATTGGATAACCCGGTGATTCGGCGAGGCCTTCTGGACGTTATCGCAAATTCCATCATTTGGAGGCTTTAAAATTTGGGCGCCCTTCTTCAACTGGGGCGCCCACTTCCATCAGACTTAGAAAATTTTCCAATTTATTCATGTCTTTCACTTCTTCGGGCGACCTTGTTGAATCTTGAGCTCCGGGTGTCGGATTGACTGATGGTTGTGCTCATCGCGAAGCTGACGGAGAATAAAGGGGGGTCTTCTGGAGACACATTGGTCAAAAAGTGAACTTTCACCCTTCAAAAGGTTGGGCGCCTATCTTGACTGGGGGCGCCCAGTTTACTAACACTTAGTTTATTTTTTACCTTTTTCACTTTTGCTTTGAATTTCTCCTTTTACCTCTCGTCGGACCCTCTGTTCGGCCTTTTGAATCTGATGACTGCGAGCTCCGTTTGTCGTGCTAAATAGCTCACTGCAAAGCCAGTTGAATTCTGAAGACATCCCGTTATAGCTTCGACTGCAAATTCCTCTGTTTGCACCCTTGAAAAGTTGGGCGCCTTTCTCTTCTTAGGGCGCCCAGTTTCTCCAGAATTAGAAAAATTCATAATTTATTCAACTTCAAGTTTCAGATTTTCACTTTATACCTTCTACTTTGACTTGAATTTGCCGGAGACTGGATCATCAGATGCTCTGACGGGGATATCCATCGCGAAGCTGACTGAAAACTGAGCAACTTCCATTGGAGACCGTAACCCTAATTTCTTCATCTGATGCCCTAAAAAGGTGGGCGCCTTTCTTCAACTGGGGCGCCCAAACTTAGCAGACTTAGAAAATTTTCATGACTTTTCACTTTTCTTCCTCGATCCTCGTGCATGTTCATCGTTTCACCTTCAGAATTTGAATGCTGAAACTGGCCTGGTAGTCGGATGACCTCCATTGATGACCTTTCGAACTGGATATGCTTTTGAAAAGTTGAATAGACCCGTGGGGCAAAGCGATTATTTTAAGATTCGACTACACCCGACTTGATCACATATATTTTGAGCCAATCAAAATCGATTCGAGACCCTGTCGGACCAACTTTCTATTTTTAGAAATTTTCATTTTAGAAAATTTTGCCAGTATCGTTCGAAAGAAACGGAAAAACCAGAAAACTTTACTATTTCGAGAAAATTTCTAAAAATAGCAGTTTTCCTAAAATTTAGGGATGAAAAACTGAGATCTGGGTTTTGTAGGTTAAGCTGCTCTTAGCAGACCCAGATCGTCAGAAATTGAAAATTTTGTGTTTTAACCCTCCATGCAAGACATGCACACCCAAATTTTGACCCTTTTTGACTGTTTTGACAAGACTATTACTCATTTCTTCAAAATGTCTAAGTGTAACAAAAAATTTAATTTTGGGGTACAACATATTTGAAGATTGAATAAATTTGGTCCCTAGCAATATAGTTGTTCTCACAAGTTCAACATGCCAAAGAACTGAAAAGATATTTCCCAAAATCGTATTTCTCCAAACTCCACAAGTTTGGTCGAGGACCATTAAATTTGTGAATAATCGAAACAACAAAGTTCCTTCCTCGATAGCAACAATAAGTCAGCTGTTGCAAATCAAACCAACAATATGTAATAATATCTCAGCTATTGCATAAATAGTAAGCCCTAAACAAAATTACAATAATACATCAGCTATTGCAATCGATTAATTCTTCAATGAAGTGCCTGTAGAAACCTTGGATGGATTTCTCCACAACTCCAACTAGGGTTGATCTTTCACAATTGAACCTGGTACTCTAGAGTCTTCAAACCCTCGAGCAAGCAAAGCTTTCAGCTTCTTACCAAACTGGTAATGAGAAATGAGATTCAAATGAAGCAAGCCCAAATGCTAAGCCAACAACTCCTTACAAAGATTTCTCAATGACTTTCTACGAAGCTTCTAGAAATAATATTATTTTATTCCCTTAAGTGACTTTATGATATAATATTTATTTTAAGTCACTTTATTAAATTAATTAAATATAAAGTCATGATTTAATTTTACTTTATTGAAATAACTGTTACCCAATTTTCACCTATGGGTTCAATCAGGTAGGGTAACCCGCGCTTTCAGGTGTTCTCTAAGGCCAACTGGACGAATGGTTCCATCTAGGTTACTTTTTCTAACTTGTTTGCTTCTTGTGCAGCTGCAGGGGAAGGTTATGTTCTAAAAAATTCTACATGTGGATTAAATGTGGCTCCCACAAGGGTTAAGCCCAGCGTGCAGGTATTCAGTTTTGGGTGGGTCTTCATCTTACGTTTTTGCTCTGCTTTTTCCTCTTTTTGTTTTGTTTTCCTCGTACCCCTTTTTTCCCTTTGTTCTGTCAGGGACGAAACCGGAACCAAGCCTGAACTCTGGAACTTCTTTGAAGTTCCAAGTTCTGTTCCCATCCCGATTCCGGTTCCGGTTCCGCACTTTTGTGTGTTTGTTTTCTTTGACCGTGGGGTGGTTTTTTCCCTTTGTTTCTTTCTCCTTGCCTTTTTCTCTGTTTTTGTTGTGCGCTGGCGGAGGCGGAATCAGGACTGGTCCTGAACTTGGAACTTTTCCAAAAGTTCCAGCTCCAAGTTTTTCCCCGCTTCCGCTCCCGCTGTTTCTTTTGCCTGGGATCGCTTTTCGTTGCGATCCCGTTTGGGTTTTGTTTTACGTCCTTTGGTCTTTGTTTTTGTGTGCCTTGGGTTTTCTTTTCCTTAGGTACTTTCTTCGTTTTGCCGGACTCGGGATTGGAACTAAAACCGAACTTGGAACTTTTCCAAAAGTTCCAGTTCCAGTTTCTATTCCGGTTCCAATCCCGGTTCCGCCCTTTTTTTCTTTGCTTTTTTGCTGCCGGTGGTCGGGGGATGTTTCCTTCTCTTTGCCTTTCTTTGGGCTTTCTTTCTTCCTTCTTGCTTTATTTTGGCGAACCCGGGATCGGGACTGAAACCGAATCTGAAACTTAGAGAAGTTTCTAGTTCGGATTTAGTTCCGGTCCCGATTCCGCCGGTCTTGCTCGTTTTTCTTTTTGTCTCGATTGTTTGGTCGCAGGATGTTTTTCTTCCCTTCTTTTTTTTTCTTTTTCCTCCTCGTCTTTTTGTATGGTGCCGGGAGCGGGATCGGATCGGAATCCAAACTTGAAACTTGAAGAATGTTTAAAGTCCGGATTTGGTTCCAGTTCCGGTTCCGTCGACTCTTTGGTTTTGCCTCTGGTTCCGTCCCGGTTCCGGTTCCGTCGGGCTTGTTCGTTTGTCTTACCTTTGCACCTTGTATTTTGTCAGGGGGTGCTTTCTCCCGTTTGTCTTTTCTCCTTCTCTTCCTTTCCTTCATCTTCTTTTGAGTTTTGTCGGGGGTAGGACCTGGTCGTAATCCGAAACTGAAACTTGAAGAAAGTTTCAGGGGAGGATTTGGCCCCAATCCCGGTTCCACCGGGATTCATCTGTTTTTGCTTCCGTTCCCGTTCCGACCCCGGTCCCGGTTCCAATGTCGTCTTGGCCCCGCCCCCGCCAGTTTTGAAAGTCTCAGCGAAAGGGAGTGCCTTCGCCAGGAAATGAAGACCTCGCTCTGAGATCCCGCCGACACATGGGTGTCTCACCGAAAGAAATCTTTTGAGCCCGGAATGGTTGTTTGTGTTCGCCGGAGGTCTCGCCGATGCGAAGGATCACGCTGACATAGTTGACATCGCCATAACGTCTGGCCGTCGGAGTGATGTCCTGTCGATAGTAGAGTGGTCTCGGCAAAATGAAATGAGTTCGGATGGAAGTCTCCCCGACCCAATGGTGTCTGGGCGACTAAATGGTAGTCTCGGCGAAAGTTATGCTGCCGCTATGATGTCTCACCGATCCGATGGGGTTTGCCGAAATTAAGTGAGCTCGGGGAGAAGAAAGGAGCTCGCTTTGAGGTCCTGCCGAAAGGGGGGAGTCTTTCCGATTGTTGGTGTTTAAATTCGCACCTCTGGTATGCGTATTTGAAATGGACAGCTATGCACAGATAAACTGCTCTTCAAATTAGGAGGGGAAGCTCCCTCTTGCTGATGGTGTTTGAAACAAAGTAAACTAGAACTAAGTTGCCTATCTTTTTGATTAGCTTAGAGCACAAGGTTTATTAAACACAAAAGCCACAGCTGAGATTTTCTGTTTTAAAACTTCAACTACAACTAACTTAAACTAAATACGTTTCTGGCTTCTCAAGTAATAGTAGAGCAAGAGAAGCTAGAAATGAACAAGGTAGATTTTCTTACAGAAATACTTCTATAATCTCTCTCTCAACGAACACCTACACACTTCACAGTAAGTTGAAATAAAAATCATAAAAGTAGAACATAGATAACGGAAATCTGAGATTTTGGACCAAGGCAAAAGAGGCTCATTATTTTATTATGCAAATCTCTTGAACAAAGCTCACTTCTAACATGCCTGGAACAAGAAATTGCAGCTAAAGAGGCTTGCAAACTTATTCTTAACACAATAGAAACAACAATTACATTGACTCCTTGTTGGCTAAAGAGGCTCAACAATTTGCTTATCACAACACAATTGAACAATACTTGAGCAACAAATAGAAGGCACAATAGGCTCAGCGTTTTGTTCTCACTAGCATGGTTCAAGAAACTAAATGAGAAAAGGCTCTTATTTATAGAGAAGCAGAGGAGTAGGGAACCCTAAAATCTCCTTGCTTTCACAATCCAGGGCTTGCTTAGCAAACAAGCTTTATTACTAAATCTAGAAAGAAGATAACATCTAAAACCCTAAGAAAGCAGAAAAAGCGGGAAACGCCAACTATTACATCTTATCTTCTTTCTCTTCTCAAAGAATGGATAAGGTTTATTCCAAGAATAGAAAGAAAGCGGGAAAGAAGCTTCTGGAAGAAAGCTGCTTTAAAGCTCGATCACATCCGCTAGGAAGTTAGAGATTGTGTCCCGGTTCGGTGCATCTATGCCATCAATAGCAAAGCACCGCTTTTCTAGAATATCTTCAGCATCTACAACTGACCTAAGGAAATCTTTAACCTCATTGGCCGCTTTTTCAAACCTTGCAGACATCATGGAAGTGTGACTTGGCAGAGTCTTATGTTTTCATTCACTTCAGTACAATCTTCTTGTTGTATTTTTCCTTATGCATATTCCATATCCTTTCGCATTCACCCTTTGAGAGAGTTACACTTTCAGGCCATAACACTTCTCAATCATATCAGGCATTAGACTGCAAATCAATCTGCCATCTGCTGACTGGATCTCCCTAGTAGCTGGGTTGTAATGCTTAATGCAAGCGATTACGAACTCAAGGCTCTGAACTGATATAAGAATTGACGCTGCTGCGAGGAGTCCGGAATGTCCTAGGTTCTTGATTGAGGTGTTTCCTGCTCTCTCCAAGGCATGTAGATCGAACACCGACTTGATATGATGCAAGTCTGTCTCAGTTGTTTTGATGTAATCGTGATAGAGAGCTGATTCAGTCTTGAAAACATTGGGAGTGTACTCCATTTCGGAAAACTCGAAGAACGACTGTAAACTCGCCTAGGTTCAGACAAGTCTTGAGCAATTTCTATTTTTAGAAAGCTGATTTTTGTGCTCCAACGGACAAATTTTTGTGAAATTTTTTTGAGATATGGGTTTTGTTCAGAATTCCGATGCAAGACAACCCAGATCGTCCGTTTTTGAAAATTTTGAATTTTGCCTAAAAAAGCAGCAAACCCTAATTTCTTCAATTTTTCCCGAAAAAAGCTAGCACCTGGGTTTTGTTTAGAACAAGATTAGAAATGGACCCAAATGATTGGATTTGCAAAACCCTGATGATTAATCGAAAAAGGAGCCAACCCTAGATTTTGAACTTTTTGGAAAAAAAAGCTGCGATATGGGTTTTCTTTAGAAGACTGATTGGAAAGGACCCAGATGGCTGAAATTTGAATGCACTGAGGTTTTCACTGACATGCAAAATAAAAGCACTTGCTGCAACTTGATGAAGTTCTTGAAAAATTCTTCAGAAGATTGAGGTAAAAAGACCCAGATGACAGAAAAATGGAAAGCCTTGGCCTTCTGCTTGAAAAATTCGATCTTCTGGAACAAAAAGCTTGAAAAAACAAGGGTTTATGCTTGCTGATCTGAAAAATCTGATGCAAAACCAGCAAAGATGGATTCTTGAATCACAAAAATTCTTCAAACTTGCTGCTCCAACTTTCTCCTCTGGATGCTACCTGCAAAAATAATGAAAAATACATGAAAGAATGATGTTAAATAGACTTTAGGGATTTGGATTAGGTTTTGATTTCTTTGCTTTTATTTCCAAAACCCTAAAACTCAGCTTCCTTGAACTTGGACACCACCTTTCTCTTGCAATTTTGAAACTTTTTGAAAACCTCAAAAATTTCTCTAAGGCATGAAAATTTGGGCACCCTTCTTCACCAGGGGTGCCCACTTCCTTCAGTGTTAGTCAAATTTTTAACATTTTCAACTTTCCTTCATTTTGACATGCCACTTCGCCTCTGATTTCCCGTTGACAGGTTGATCCGACAGGCGAGCTGAAGGTTTCAAGACGGAGCTTGACTAATTCTGAGAAAGAAGTTCTGGAGGCACCTTTGGCAAAATCCTTAATTTCGACCTCCGAAATCATAGGTGCCTTTTCCTTCTAGGGGCGCCCATTTTGTCCAGAGTAAGCCATTTTTATAACTTTCAAATTTCTTCATAAACTCCTCTTTTACAGATGATCTTATTGAATCTGGAGCTCCGGGCGTCGGATCGACTGACAGTTATACTCATTGCGATGCTGACGAAGAATGAGAAGGGGTCTTCTGGGATGAACTTCGTCAAATAATGAATTTAAGGCCTCCAAAAGTTTGGGCGCCCATCTTGGCTGGGGGCGCCCATGTCACCCAGACTTAGATTATTTTTGTCTTTCTGTTGCTTGCTTCTGAAACTTTGTTCTCATCCTTCATCGGACTCTACGTTTAGCTCCTCGTATCTGGTGACTACGAACTCCGATTGACGTGCTGGATATCTCGCTGGAAAGCTGAATCAACCGAGACAAAATCACGTTAGAGCCTTATCTGCAAATTCATTCGTTTGACCCCTTGAAAGCTTGGGCGCCCTTCTTCACCAGGGGCGCCCATTTTCTCAACACTTAGTCCAATTTTGATCTTTTCAACTTCTTCACTCCGTTTTCTATGTGAATCCCTCCTATTCGTCGTCGAATCTCGGATGACTGAATGATCTATTGACTGCGCCATTGGATTCGCTGCGAAGCTGACAGAAAAGTGAGGAAGTTTGACTGGAGGCTTGAAACCCTAATTTTGTCATATGATGCCCTAAAAAGGTGGTCGCCTTTCTTCAACAGGGGCGCCCAAACTCAGTAGTGTTGGACAATTTTCTCCGTTCTTCATGACAGCTTCATGAATTCATCTTCTGTTGAACGTTCGAGTGTTGAATTTGACACCTGGCAGTCGAATGACCTCCATTGATGACCTCGGAGCTCCAGATATGCTTCTGAAAAAGCAGAATAGACCCAGTAGGGCAAAGCTGACCATTTTGAGATTCTGACTGCACCAGCCTGATATAGACATATTTTGATCCAATCAAAATTAGTTCGGACCCTGTCGGACCAACTTTCTATTTTTAGAAAATTTTGCCAGTATCCGTTTCGAAAGAAACCTAGAAAAACCCATAAAATGTTACTATTTCGAGAAAATTTCTAAAAATAGCAGTTTTCCTAAAATTTAGGGATGAAAAACTGAGATCTGGGTTTTGTTGTTTAAGCCGTTCTAAGCAGACCCAGATCGTCAAAAATTAAAAATTGTGTTTCGACCCCTCATGCAAGACATGTACACCCAAATTTTGACCTTTTTGACTGATTTAACAAGACTTCTACTCATTTCTTCAAAATATCTAAGTGTAACAAATTTTTTTATTTTGGGGTACAACACCGATAGCGATCAGCTTGCCCATGGAAATGGATATCGGTCTAACTCCCGCAGCTCAATAGGAGGTCCCGTCGACAATCCCAAGCTATGCCAATAGCTACTATATGATGTGCTCGCATCGGGGAGACACGAGAGTGTCTCACGGACATGCGATTTTGAGGAAAACGAGAGTCACAATAACAGCTGGGTCGTTGGCTGGAAAAGGTGGAGCGGCATTAATGACCATGCCGCAGAGCATTGAAAGCGGCTCTGACAAAGTCTTAATGGCAGATTCGAAGGTTGTGAGTTAATGACGATGGCTATAAAAGATCTAAAGACATCCCTCGAGCAATCTTTTACTGACATGGAGGGGGGATGCGCATTTAATGCCTCATTGACTTCATTCCAAAATGCTTATAGGGCCGACGTGTCTAGGCACCGACTCATTTTTGTAAACCCTAAGGCAGGGGCCAACACTCTTTGGTATATATGGCATTTTTTCCTTTTTAAAAAAGCAGTTTTTGGTTAGGAGATTGCAAAAAGAGCATTATTCAGCCCTTGTAACTCATTTTCATGAATACTATAGATCTGTAACACAAACACTCATTATTTTTCTCAATAGAAAGTCATTTCCTTCGCAGATTTTCTTTGTTGTTTTAAGTATTGGTTGTGAGTTACATGATAAGATTCTGTGTGATCCTTTATTTTATCAGATTCCTTCAATACTGGATGCAAAGGATATTATGTCATAGTGCAGGTTTATGTTAGTGATCTCTTTCTATTGCGTTTATATCTGTGAAAGCATCTTTGTTTTCCTTGTGTTAAGCATTAGAACAGTTGGAGCCTTAGATAGACTCGTTTTTATAAACATAAATCTCTGTGTTGTGAGATTGTTTAGCTCTATTGAGATTTTCTGTGAGTTTTTCTGTAGTATTGTCATATTTTTATCTTTGGTGTATCACCTGTTAGTGATAGGTTTTAAATTCAAGTATATCCTTCTTACTCTTTTCCTTACCATTCTTCAGTCTTTTCCAAGATATCTTAAGGGGAACCAGCCCATAATCTGGAGGTCCACTTCATTCTCAGGTCACCCACAACCTCGAAGTGTTCCCATGTGTCAATAGGTTGCTACAGTTGATAGCTTAGCAAGGGTGCAAACTTTATTTGACAACAATAACTTTATAAATAATTAATTTAATACTTACTCCCTTATTTCTCCTGTTTAGCCTTCGTGAATAAATAAATGCTAAATGCTCATCAAGGTGGCTATCGAAAAGGGGACATGATAGTCCTGCCTTCCTAAAATTGCTTGTCCCCAAGCAATTGCAAATTGATATGCTGAAGAATCTGCTCATCTATCCACATAGCATCCTCTGCTGGCAATCCTCTCCATCTCATCAAATATCTCCTAACCACCCTATTCCTCAATCTCTTCTCCTGAGTATCAACAACCTCCTCCGGTATTAGGACCAAATGTCCCTCATCAATCGGTGGTAGCTTCGTAGAAGAAGTAACCCACTGTCCAAGTGCCTTCTTGAGGCACGAAACATGAAATACACTGTGTGACTCACTGCTTCCTGGCAGATTCAACTCATAGGTTACCTCCCCAACACACCTGATGATCCCGTAGGGTCCATAAAATTGAGACTTGAGTTTCGTCACATTGCTCTTCGTCAAAGAAGACTGCTTGTAAATATGTAACCGAAGGTAAACCAATTCTCCAATCTCATAGTTGTGCTTGACCCTATGCCTATCAGCATATGTCACTTGTTGATTGTCCTAGAGTGTCTGCATGTTGTCCTGGTTCCCCTGAATCTAATACTTAGCCTTAGGAGTTCTATACTCCACAAAAGCCAAGTCAGAATCTGTCCATCTGAATAGCTCCTACAACAAGGCACTTAGGAACTCATTGTCTTTGTCACCACCTAAGTATCTCGGTAGCCCATGCAATCTGGTGATCTCTCTAAAAAATAACTTTTCCAACCAAGAACTGCGGTGATGAACCTCGGGCATGCATAAACAAACTTCGCTTGGAACCCATGAACAAGCTGGAAGTCCATCAATCTCAACACCAACTGACTTCTCTGCACCACTCTAATAACCCCTAGAGTCCAATCGACCCAAATCTCAAACTCCTGCATCTATATGCAACTGACTGGAGAGAACGATGTGTGAGACTTACCAAACTTGGACTCATCACATGAAAACATATCATACCAGAGTGAACCTGTACACCTGTCATTCAACCCATCTCTCTACGAAATCAAATCCTGTGTATGTGGACTGAAGGAAAACTGTTGAACACACCTCATAATGCAATCGAGGTGAAACCCTCCTGCCTGTGCTAATGGAATATTAGAGTCGTCATGTGTATCCCATCCAATATTGCCCTCATCAGAAGAAGACTCACAACTCACAACAAGATGAGTTGGTCTTGCAGCAATGTCAACATTACCCCTTGCAGCCTCGTCAACACCACCAGTATCAGAAAGCAACTGCAAGTGTCTTGACTTACTTTCAAGAGTGAAAAGAATATCATCATGAATACTACCAGTCTCTTGAAAAGGGGTTGGAACATCATCAAAGTCTAACGTGCAAGACCTAGAAGAAACCGTCTTCTTCTGAAAAGTCTGACCAATGTCAATCTCAAAAGTACCAATGAAGAGCCTGGTGCTCAAATCTGCAATGATGCCTAATCCTGCAGCCAAGACGGATGTATCTATATCATCAACTATCCAATCCACACTGAATGGTCTCCTGAAGAAGTGAAAGATGCCTAACATAGGTGCATAAAAACATATACCAACATTGATCAAGCTGCTGGCATAAAACAAAACCGCACCATGTAGCCTGTGAATCAAGTCCATGATGGAGTAGAAAGTATCTCTGTTTCCAAAAGATGAGAAGAACTCATCATCTCTAACTCCAAACTGACCATCCCAATCTCTCCTATCCATACCAACAGCTGCTGCCCTCAAAGTGTCACCTGACAAAACTCCAACAGGAAAAGGAGGACAACCACCAATCAATGGAGTAGGAGGTAAAACCCATGAGGGTGGTGTTGGGATACTGCTGGCAACATGTCTATCTCCAATGCATCGTCTAAAATTAATTGACAACTCGATCATAGACCTCTCAAGATCAAGAGTGATGCAACCATCTCCAACTAACTCTTCATGCCTATCCAACACACAAGGCACTGCACCTATATCCTGAGTGTGAATGCTAGGAGAACTCACGCTGCTATTATCAACAAGTGCCCTGGCTGCCATAGATGATTGAGCCTCTGCTATATATGATGAATCTCGAGCCAAACTCAACTCCAAGCAGAGCTCATTGACATGAATCTTTGATTCCTGAAGAGCTATCTGAGTCATATTCAAGGAATCGTTGGTGACCTGAAGCTTGTGAGAGAGTTGATCAACTTCCTCTTCCTTCCTCATCAAAGCATCTAAATAGATCTCAACGAGGTTGAGGAGATGGTCATGATTTGAAAGAAGGTGTAAATAATTTGTCTTCATTGTTCCCATACCTTCTTTAACTTCCTGCAAGAAATTATGAGAAGATTCTACTTCATCTCGCTTTTGTCTTCTCTCTAACTGAACCATCCAAAGGTGATTTTCAATCATCTTGTGCATTTTTTCATGTTGAGATAAGGCTGCCAGAATCTCATCCTCATTCACCTTCAATTGGTTCCTCCAACTATGCTAACTATGGGGTGTATGATTAACTTCTCCTTCACATGAGTAAGCATTCGATTGTTCTTGAGTCACCCAACTTCCTTCTTCCGCCAAGTCTTGCATACAATCATTCTGATTTGGAATTAGGTCAGCACTAATTCCACTTGTAAAATCATCATCAATGCCCTTTTCAAGTGTCTCAACACAAGTGGGCTCAAGTTGTTCTATGATCTCATTCTTCAATTCAGCTGCTCCATTGGATGATGGCCTGCTCTCCTCAAGTAGAGAAGATGGAACTGGTAGACCAAATGAGATTAATTCTTGCGTATTCAAGAGTTCCCTTAATTTCTCAATTTTCCATTCAACCAACCTTTTTGTGAGATCATATGTTGCAGTTGAAACATGCTACTCTTTTCTTTAAATGATTACAAATTCAGATTGCAGCTGTTTGCAAACATCCTCATCCTCATCAAGGATCATGGACAAGATAGGGAACATATTTGTGTTCACACTATTTGAGTGTTGTTTCCTGATACCTGATATGAAGCAATTGAATAACTGGAGGACAAGACCATCATGATCAAACATGATAACACATGACCGTAGCCTTGCCATCGTTTCTAGAATCTTAACCCTCTTATTGAAAGTAGAGATTTTGATGTCACGTATCCCCCGAAAGCTTTCAATCATGAACTGCATAACCTGTCTGTCTCATTTTGCCACTTTCATAAGGTTCTTGTGGAGCTATAATCCTCATGATTTCACTAATACAAGTGACAATTGCAAGTTTAACCTTCTCATCTTGATGTTGCAAAAGTTCTGGCTTACCCAAAAAGTGTACCAAAGGCAACATAGCCTTACGCGTTGCTTGAGAAGGTGACTGTCCCATCGTACACAAACAACTTTCATCCTCTTCCAAAATGTTAAGAAGAGATACTTTGACCTGCAGTACGAATTTTAGCTTTTCACCAATAAATTTCAGCCTAGATCATGAAAAATCTTGATGGTCTCTTGTTCTTCGTTCAACTTTCCCAAATTTTCCAATCTTTTTCCCATTCTTTATTCCATAATTCCATTCTTTTCATCATTTTATCCTAATGTTGAATCAATGCTTCCAGCACAACTTCCTCTACATTGCTAGAAGTAGCCAACTGAAATTCTGATCTGCAAATGATTAGCTGAAACAAATCCAATCTACCCAACAGGCTGGCAAAATTCTTAGCTCTGATACCATTGTAATGTCCCTTGCAAATTTTGGTGTTTATTTTCTATTTTCAGTACTTGTACATTTCGTCAAACACTTTGCTTGACTGCTATTTGTGGTTTTCTTTTGCTTTTTTTATTTGTTTGTTATTATCAAATGCACAAGAATTCTTAACTAAACTTGTCAATGACTATTGTAATACAGTAAGATATGAAATGCAAGTTGTATTTTGATTTTCCAAACTATCAACATCTGAAAATGCATGCCAATATGTTCTTACAACAATGACTCATATCATGAGTAAACTCAAAACTCCTCATATATGCTATTATGAAACTCAGTCATTACAATGTTGATTGATCTCATGAGAGATAAACAATTTTACAATGCAACTAGTTATTACAGATTTATGTCAGCTATGAGTGCCAATGACAATGCTCAATGACTGATGTAGTTTATCTCAACTACTATGACAAATTTTATATTGAAGAATTATGCAAAGATAGAACCTGAGCAAGAAGTCCACAACTTGCACACAGTATTCTAGTGAAGTCGTCCTAGACAGTGACTAATTCTCCACACACCCAATCGCTGACAGTTATTGCGCCGAACTTTGCTTGGTGAAACATGACTCTCCAAAGTCGTCCTCCAATATATACGCCAAAAAGTCATTCCCTCAATATGTACGATATATTTGTCTTGTAAAAATAAGACCTCAACCAGCTCCTGATAGGTCTCTATGTAAGCGATTTTGACTTTTGTCGTTTTTTCAAACTTTAAGAATTTGACTTAAATGAAGATAATTCCAAATCGAGCCGTCTTCAAGTTGCGCCAGTTCTGACAACATAGAGAGGAAGCATGAAATGAATCGCTAGATTCCCATACCATGATTTTTGCTTTAATAATTGCCTGAGAAATGATTCGTGATTTGTCTTTATCTTGGAAGGATATATTTTGTCCTTCATTGAAATCGCATCCCTTAGAATGATTCTCAATTTTCTTCCTCAAAGCATCGATTACTGGTTCTTGTCTTATTCTCTTTTGTTTTTGTCCGCTAGCAAGAGAAGTCAATATGAAAGTATTGAATCGTTGCTTCTTGAACACATGACGGCTAGATAAAATTCCGATACCTTTTTCCTTTTTGAAATATTCACGATACCTCAAAATTTTCTCTTTTCTTTGCTGATACAAAGATTGGACTTATTCACAAATTTTGTCTCATCTGTGTCAGAATAAATCGTCTTCTCCTTCCAGCTTCAAAATATGAATTTCTTTCAAATCGAACTCCTAAAATACTTGAAGCTTGAATAAATTTGGTCCCCAACAATATAGTTGTTCTCACAAGTTCGACATGCCAAAGAATTGAAAAAATATTTCCCAAAATCTTATTTCTCCAATCTCCACAAATTTGGTCAAGGACCATTAATTTTTGAATAATCGAAATAGCAAAGTTCCTTCCTCAAGTGCAACAATAAATCAGCTGTTGCAAATCAAACCGGCAATATGCAATAATACCTCAACTATTGCATAAATAGTAAGCCCTTAATAGAATTGCAATAATATGAAATATTCTCCCTTATTTTTTTTGAAATTTCACCAAACAATATTAGCACAAACACCAATGATTAGCATTAGCTCCAAAGATAACCAGCTTGGAAGGTAACCCTTCACCAAGAATGTTCACCAAGATCCCAATGTGGGCGAGGTGATAGCATATGGTGCCGGGGATTGTTAGCAATAAACTGGAAGTAAAATCACAATGCTTGCTAGGTGGCTAGCGGACCATGAATGAAAGCAAAATGCTGGAAATACAAGTAGGCGGATAACCGACCATGTAAGCTCTACCACTTATTTAGCAGGAGCGATTATTACAAATTATGAGGTGGCAAGCCAACAATGAATCCTCACTACCACTTGTTTAGTGGGGGGAATTTGTTAAACTTAAAGCACTATAAATTAAATGCTTCAACCACTTATCCAGTGGGAGCTTAGTACAGAAATAAATTGTAGCAAATATAATGACTGTTAGTACTACTAACTAGCCTTAAAATAAATGAGTTTTTCAGCTGCAAAACATATTAATATGAAGGTTAAACATAACCAATGAATTAAGGATACTATCTTTAACTTATACAATATATACAATCAAATTTTAGCCTCATATAGACAAAAAATCATAATTAATTCCAGTCTGATTAGAAATAGTAAAACACAGAAATCAGACCAGCAAGGTAATAATTCACCAAAATGCTCATAACTTGCTCCAAACTTGTAATATCCTTTGCAACTTCAGTTCTAAATTTTCCCTCCAGGAGTATTGTCAGGGTTACCAAAATGCGAAACAAAGATCTTGGTTGCTATGTCCTTCTAACACTTTAGGGTTTTTCACTTAAGGGAGAGGGAATAGACCAAAATGTCAATGTTTACACTTCTTAAACTATTGTAGAAATTCTTTACAAGTTCTGACCTTAGTTTGCCTCAAGGAATATTGTCAAACACTTCTTATGCAACCTCTTAACTTGCTGGTTTGTAGCTTCAGTCTGATTATGCTATCTTGAAATGACTTCAAATATGTTTGGAATGCTTGCAAATGACTTCTAAGATATCTAAGCATAGGACTAAAAGCAAATGCAACCTTTGTTTGATTTTTCAAATGCATCTATATGAATTCTACAAGATAAATGAGCACCTACAGCCAATTGGCATTTTTACAAACAATTGGCATGCATACTAATTGATTGGTCATGAATGACATAAACTTGTTCAACTACAACAATATTAAACCAGCAACTTATATCTCCTTATTGCAATAGATTTTTCCAATACAATGCTCATGAAAACGCCAAGACTCTTGGCATTACAATTGATTTTCACAATATATGACAATGCTGGTAATGAAAATGCACCTACAGCTGCAAATACAAACTAATCTATATACAATGATAGAGGCTAACAAAATAGAGGAACCTGGCCACAAGCAATGCCCTTGATGAAGGATGAAGTAGCAACCACTTGTAATCCAAAGTAACCTCCCTCTAAGCCAAAACGAATTTCTCAACCAGCTGCCCTTGTTTCCTGATGTAAATGCAGATATAAAATAATACGCAGCCTCTAAGAACCTCCTTAAGCATCAAACATCCTTGTCTTGAAGCGAAGAGTGGAGCGCCCCTACTTGAGAAATAAATTGATGCACCTTGTGGCTTCCATGAGTGAAATCGAACCACCTCCACAAGCTGGTAGCAGCGACTCTAAATAAATATCAGAACTTATTATCAACTGATGATGAAGTAAATCGATCCTCCAATGATGTAGATTCAAGGCACAAGTTATCTCCAGCAATCCTCCAAATCATATCATGCAAAATTGGCCCTTGGCCACTAATTTTGCTCAAGTGAAATGACTGAAATGCCACCTCCAACAATGTAACAATATCAGCTGATAGTTTCACAGCCTCAGTGTTACCAACCAAAGAGAGCTTTCGGTCTCAATGATTGAATGAAGAAACTGGAGAAAGCATAGGCTTCCCCAAATGAAATCAATCAAACAATATTCAACAACTGGATGCTCAACAATGAGCCCTTAAAATCCTTTTATACTTTCTTGGAGGAGTTCACACACTTTTCTTGCCAATGTGGGATAAAAGATATATTTCCCACTTTAATTTCATTTTAGTGATTTTATGATATAATTATTTTATTTAAGTCACTTTATTAAAATAATTAAATATAAGGTCACCTTATAATATTGATTTATTTGATAACCTTATAAATAATTAACTTAATACCACTTTTTAATTTAATTAAAATAATCAATTAGTCATCCTCATGAAATATCATTATTTTGGACAACTTAATTAATTAATTTAATTAAATTACGCTACCTCCAAAAACGGGGACATTACAAAACTTCTCTATTTGATGTGAAATTGAAAGCAAATGAGAGCTAGAAGCTGGGCGACCAAGTACAAGCCAAGAACTCCTCCAAATGGCGATGAATTATTTGTACACACTTCCCAATGCAGATCTGGAAATGATAAAACCCTCCTGTCAAGGGCGACCTGCTCTAGAAAAATGGAGTCTTCATAATAAAATTTGAAGCTTAGTGAAAGGGTGTGCCCAAGGTAGGAAAGATGATTGCTTGAATACCCAGAACCAAATAAAATTCACACAAAGATCTGTGAATGAAAATGAGTTACAACCATACAAAAATCAGCAACCTCAAAATTAGATTATACAACAACAATCTGATTTTGAAAATCAAGATAAACTCAATCTGCACTCCTGGATGAAGCACAGTCTTCAAAATCTAGCTAGGTACTGTCTTGCAAGTATGAAACTGAATGGATGAAGCAAGGAGGTATACTTTCCTTGAAGCGAGAGCTCTGAATTCATTTCAACAACATTTCGATATAATCAACAACAATGGATGATGAATGAAAGAGCAAATGCCTGCTTATAAAGAACTTGAGGTGAGCATTTAGCTTCAAACATTTCCCTCCAAAAGGGACGCCCCATTTCACCTTTGAAATATTTTAATCTTTAAAACATTTAATTCACTTCCTTCCTAGGCGTCCAAGACTTGTGGAGACATAATAAGCATTTAAAATATTTAGTCTCCTCATAATGTGGTGTCCACCCTCCAAGACCACATTTTAAAACAATGTTAAGTCATAATCTCTAGGCCAAGGGGGCCAACATGGAAATAGAATGTTTAATTACTTAAAATAACTTATTTCTCCAAAATGTACCTCGAAAATCCAAAACCAAATATACTCAATTGCTCTGCCCGAAGAAGAAAGCACACTGGACTGCTGCCAACCAGAGCACTGCCAGAAATGGAACTTACTAAAAATAGTAAATTCAGGAAAGTTTACTAACACATTTACATGTCATATCACTGCGATTCTCTCTGAAAACCCATAAAGAATCCGCAAACCAAATCTCGAAGCTCCAACGTGCAACCCTACGAAAATGCCAAAAATAGAAAGATGACTAGAGATGACACTGCTATAATTAGAACTTACTAAAATTAGCATACTGCTAAATATAGTAAGTTGATCCAAACTCATTTTGAGCACAAATTGGGCAGCTGTCGTAACTTACTAAAAATAGTAAGTGCCAGGAAAGGTTGTCAGATGGAGATGCATGTTACACCATTTCGAAGCTTTCCAAAAACCCAGAAAGCTCCACCAGACATGCATCAAAAACTCTCACATGCAAACCTTCAAAAACTCAACTGAAACCTCCTACATAATAGGAAACCCTAATTTGCACTTTTGACTAGCCTACGAGCCTCTGTAAATAGGCTATCAGTCACAAAAGAGTGTATAGCTAAAATGGGGATATTACATAATACATTAGCTATTGCAATCGATTAATTCTTCAATGAAGCGCTTGTAGAAACCTTGGATGGATTCCTCCACAACTCTAACTAGGGTTGATCTCTCACAACCGAACCTGGTACTCTAGAGTCTTCAAACCCTCGAGCAAGGAAAACATTTAGCTTCTTACCAAACAGGTAATGAGAAATGAGATTCAAATCAAGCATGCCCAAATGCTAATCCAACAACTCATTATAAATATTTGTCAACGACTTTTCAGGAAGCTTCTAGAAATAATATTATTTTATTCCCTTAAGTGACTTTATGATATAATATTTATTTTAAGCCACTTTATTAAATTAATTAAATATAAGGTCATCATTTAATTTTACTTTATTGAAATAACTTTATAAATAATTAATTTGATACTTACTCCCTTATTTCTCTTGTTTAGCCTTTGAGAATAAATAAAGGCTAAACACTTATCAAGGTGGCTATCGAAAAGGGGACATGACATATTAAATTCTGCTATTGTTGAAGGTTCGAAGTTTGAGGTGGTACAATATTATTATTTAATTTCTAGAATCTATATTTTCTTCAGCCATTGCTAAACTTCATAGTTAACATGTGTACAAGGAAGGTATTGAAACTATGGTTGGAATTGAATATTCTAAAAGTTGACATCTAATAGGCACTCTCAGTCTAGTTAATGAAATTGATTCATTGTAATTGCCACCGCTAGAGGATTAATTAACAATTGCAGCGTTATTCTTGGAACTATCGTAGTGAACTGTGAGGGACTATTTTTAGGTTTCATGACTTCTTTAATGAGTTGAATAATTTATAATCTCCAATCGAGTTTGCATTAGATGACACGCTTCTTCATATCATTGTTTCATAAGTCTCGATTGGGAAAATTGTGAAATGATAGAAATTCCAGAAATCTAAAATTATTATGGAAATCGTTATCATGGAACGACTTCAAGTATTGTTGTAGCCATACACCTTTTAATATAGCATTCGAGTTCTGGGTTGAAACGATTCATATTCTAGTCGCTAAATGGTGAAGAATATGTAATGTTTGCCAGTCTTTAAAACTTTAAGAATTTTGCATCCAAGTCATTAAGAAGGAGACATATGCTAAGTAGGCACTGTGCTTTCTTAGCTACAAAGGCTTAGTCTTTTTTTAAAAGAAGTCAACTGTATTTATATGTGCTGTCGCATTCAAGGAACGAGAATGAATTGTTAAGATTTGCTAGCAATATTAGGAAAAATGAATAATGCTAAGTCCGCTAGAGTAAGGAGACGAGAACCAATATGAATTGTTGCACCGGGTAATGAGTGAAAGAAATTTAGAATATATTTAGATTGAGTCGAAAACATTATATTCGAGTTTGAAATTAATCAAAGAATCGGCCAAGGTTATCGAGGGAGCTTGAATTCCTATCGGGTATGAGCAGGTTTAAACAGAGTCTCCAATATCTGACAAAGAGTCATTTTCTAATAATACTAGCTGCCGAATGTATTGAGAGGTCGAGATTCAGTAAGAAAGTTTTGAATTATATTTTGTAGCTTTAAGGATTTCAACGGCATTATTATATTTGCCATTTAAGCTGCATTTTAATATGAGCCACGAATAATACTTGAAATTGTGTGAGCTTGAAGTATATATATATCAAGAGATGTTTGCGTGGATGAATGGAATTGTTAAATGACCAAAGGAAGCCGCAATAATTCTAACATCATATGGGTTTAACTAAGTCACCGCTCCCTCTAAGGAAAGCGGGTGATTGAGTCGAACTTAATTAACACATTTATTTGAAGCGGGCATGTATAAATAGGCCACTGTCCTTCGTATTTGGAGGTCAATGTGACAAATTGGAAGTCCATTGGGTTGGTTTGTAATTTAGAATCAATTCGCCCATCCTTATCTTTGGCAGCAAATAACTTCAAGGGTGCAGAAATGTGATTTCTAGAGGAGCCGCAGTTAATGGAAAGAGTGTGATTCCTATATAATTAAAGATTACTCTTTACCTCTGTGCAATTCTCTTAAGGAAATTAGTTTAATTGAGGGGTGACGTGGAATGTTTGAGATTGCCTTTACTTAGTGCTACTGTTGTACCCACATGAAATTCATAAGATTGGAAGAAGGCATCTAAGAAGAAGTCTCAACCATACTTATAGAAGGAAGCTGTACACGTGAAGTGTTGACATTATTCAAATGTTAAGAGTGTGGGCCTCAGGTCAGTGAGATAATACCTCATTTACTTTGTACATTGTTGGCAAAAAATATCTGATATGTAAACCTATGAGTTAAATAATAATATCATTGGCTGTTCAATTCTTTGTACATTATCTTACATTGGAAAATCATGAGGGAATTATATCTTGAATGTTTTTCTCAAAGATCCGCATTCACCCATGGGTAACAAATGGAAATTTAAACTCAGAACTGTCTACAGGAAAACTGTTTGACGAAATGCCTAAGCAGCTAAGTTGATGAAATTCAAAAAAAAATGTAAACCAAATCAGGGCAGGTCATTATACCCAAGAAGGTCCATGATTATATTTTTGTGGAAATTGATTGTTTTAGCAAGATGTGCATTCTTATACGATACAAGAAAACACTAACGAATAACGTCACAACTTAGTTATTCTTCACACGTCTGGGTTCACTTTGGTTTTCTGGAAAGTATTGCTTTAGATATAAATCCTAAGTTTGAGGGAAGTTTTGGTGTGCTTTGGGGGAAAAGGTGGATACTCGATTAAAGAGATCAACACTTTCCATCCCGATATCAATGGGAAAATGAAGGTGGTAAATAGGACTTTGGCACAACTGTTAGAGAATATAAGTAGATGTACACAAAGATGTGGGATAAAATCCTAGCATTTATAAAACACTCCTACAACTGAGTAGTTAATGCTTTAAATAATTTGTGACTGCTTGATGTCTATTATGGGTATCTACCACCTAGTCCCCTAGATATTGTTGTGGGGTAGTCAAATAATGATCGAGGATGTGAATTCAATGGTCCACAAGGCTAGAAATTTCATAGAGACAATCCAACAATTACATCTTCATGCAAAAGAAAAGTTGGAGCCATAGGACAAATACAAAAAACACCATTATCATCTTTGAATTGAACACAAGTTTAAGGTGGGAGATAGAATATGGCTGTTTTTGGGAAAAAAGAGACATCAAGGGCAAACAAGAAAGCTTAAAACCTTTCATTTTGGCCCATTCCTAATTATAGACAAGGTTGATGAGAATGTTTTTTGCCTTGAATTGCCACCATATATGAAGATTTATTCAGTCATGAATGAAGAGGAACTTTGTCTCTTTGAGCTGTACACGCTAGATGAAGAAGAAGAAGTCTTGTTTCCCTCTATTGATGATCCATAACATTGGGTTTATATCCCTTGTGAGAATAAAAAAATAATTTATTCTAATGGTAAATCTCGACAATACACACATACAAAAAATTTTTTACCATGTCAATCACCTAGAAAGAAGAGTAATACACACTCAAGAACAATAGACATTATGTAAACATGTGAAAATATGGCACAAACACAACACAAGATCATATGAAACACTTTGTACAGTGTTGGCGTTTAAATTCGCACCTCTAGAATGCGTATTTGAAACAGACAGCTATGCACAGATAAACTGCTCTTCAAATTAGGAGGGGAAGCTCCCTCTTGCTGATGGTATTCAAGAAAGTAAACTAAAACTAAGTTGCCTATCTTTTTGATCAGCTTAGAGCACAAGGTTTATAAAACACAAACGCCTCACTGAGATTTTCTGATTTAAGAACTTCAACTACGACTAACTTAAGCTAAAGACGTTTCTAACCTCTCAAGTAATATGCAGAGCGAGAGAAGCTAGAAATTAACAAGGATGATTCTCTGACAAAGTGCTTCAATAAACTCTTTTCCAACAAACATCTACACACTTCAATGTAAGTTGAAATCGAGATCATAAAAGCATAACACAAATAACGGAAATCTGAGATTTTGGACCAAGGCAAAGGAGGCTATGATTTTATTACTCAAACTTCTAGAACAAAGCTCACTTCTAACATGCCTGGAACAAGAAATTGCAGCTAAAGAGGCTTGCAATCTTGCTCTTACACAATAGAAACAGCAATCACATTAACTCCTTGTTGGCTAAAGAGGCTCAACAATTTGCTATCACAACACAATTGAACAACACTTGAATAACAAATAGAAGGAAAAATAGGCTCAGCGTTTTGTTATCACCAGCATGGTTAAAGAAAACTAATGAGCAAAGGCTCTTATTTATAGACAAACAGAGGAGTAGGTGTCATGTCCCCTTCCAGTTGACATCTCTCAGAGCCATTATGATTAGCCTATTATGCGACCCTCGTAGGCTGATAGGATGGATAGAGGGTCTTGATGGAGCTTGGCTTGGCTTTGATTGTCAGAATCTTACCAATTGGCTTTCGTTCGGGCTCTTTCAGACACCATTTGCCTGAGTTGCTATTTTTAGCAGTATTTGGCACTCAGCGAGGCACCCCTGCTATTTTTAGCAGTATGGTTTGGTCATGTGCAGAATCATTCACTTATTCACCAGCTTCAGACGGTTCATGAATCAGACACATTTTGAGGGAGATATTAATATTTAATTGATTAATTAAATATTAATTTTTCGGAGCTTATATTATAAAGTTATAATATTTTAATATTATAACTTAAGTGAATATTAAAGGGGTCGACCATCATTGAAAAGGGGACCATTTTTAATTAATCATTTAATTAAAAAGAGGCGTCCAACTTTGGAAAAATTAAAAGGTGAAAATACAATTTTATTTTAATGATTGCCTTTTTGGGGAAAAGTCAACTTCTTGAGATTATAAAGAATTTTCATTGAAAATAGAGCCATTATGTTGAATATCGAATTTTTGTGCAAGTCTTCTTCCGGAGAATGAAGCCAAGGGTTTCCGTTGTCTACAGGCATTGGAGAACGAGCCATCTTCAGTGTTGCGATTCAGAGGCTGTGAAATAACAGCTGATCTATTGCTTTCAGAGAGATATCTTCATTCAGGAGTTATCACAGAGCATTCACAGAGTATTTATCAGTCAGGGTTTTGATCTGGAATTCATCTGGCAGTCAGTTGTTCAGAGGCGCCTATATTTGCTTCATACTTTGCATCTCTTTCAAGGGCCGTACCAATCATTATCTGCTGTTTCAGATCCGTACATCTGCTATTTCTAGGGCCGTACCAGCAGGTACAAGGCCGTACTTTGTCATCTGGAGCAAAGCGCCTTCATTCTTGGCATTCTGGATTGTTCAGCTTGGGCGCATAACCTTCCAGCATCATCTGCAAACATTCACGAAGGGAGAAAAGTGGATTATCATTATAGCCGTACCATTTCATGATATTCCAGGCGGCTGCAACTTCCAGGTTTTTAATAAATAAAGTTGTTATTTTTTGTATTGCATGTTACCAGATCTCTAATGTAATAAGTATAGAAAATCAATAAATAGTCTGGCATCGAGAGGTTTTGAAGATCCTATCATTTCAAGAGTTATATTATTTTATTTAAATTTATTTAGCCATTTCTTGCAAAATCGCATTATATCATTTATGCACAAAAACACCAAAAAAATCAAAAACGTCAAAAACAAATAAAAACACAGACAGTTCAGAGTTTAGCTAGAACAGGGGTTTTTACAGTAGGGAACCCTAAAATCTCCTTGCCTTCACAATCTAGGGCTTGCTCAGCAAGCAAGCTTTATTACTAAATCTAGAAAGAAGATAACAACTAACAACTAAGAAAGCAGAAAAAGCGGGAAACGCCAACTATTACATTTATCTTCTTTCTCTTCTCAAAGAATGGATAAGAATCGTTCCAAGAATAGAAAGAAAGCGGAATGAAAGCTTCTAGATGAAAGCCGCTTTAAATCTCAATCTTATCCGCTAAAAAGCAGGAAACTGGGTCCTGGTCAGGTGCATTGGTACTATCTAAGGCAATATTCTGATTCTCCAAGATCTCCTCGCCTACTATGATCAAACTTAGAGAACCCTTCACTTCTTCAACTGCTTTATGAGTTCTATCATCGTTGCCTGAGAAGATGACTCACAAATTTGATAACTTGGCGGCTCTGCAACTTTATGCTTTTGACACTTCGCTTGATTTCCAACAGAAGAGTATTGCACAACTCTTTTCTGATACCTTTCCTTTTTTTCTCATATCACACCTTCTCTCGTTCTTCAGCTGAGATGATGAAGTTTTGACATAATGCTGATTTGGTCTTAAACTCAAGGGGAGTGTATTCCATATTGAAAACCTTGAAGAATGACTGTAAACTCGCCTATGTTCAGACAAGCTTTGAGCAACTTTCTATTTTTAGAATGCTGGTTTTTGGCCTCAAACGGACAATTTTTTAGAAATTTTTCTAAGATATGGGTTTTGCTTAGAATTTCCTTGCAAGACAACCCAGATCGTCCGTTTTTGAAAATCTTGAATTTTGACTAAAAAAGCAGCAAACCCTAATTTCTTCAATTTTCCACCGAAAAAGCTGGCACCTGGGTTTTGTTCAAAATACAATTAGAAATGGACCCAGTTGATCAGATTTGAAAAACACTGAAGGCTGATCAAAAAAGCAGCCAACCCTAGAATTTGAAATTTTCTTGAAAAAGCTGTGATATGGGTTTTCTTCAGAAGACTGTTTTGAAAGGACCCAGATGGTTGAAAACTGAATGCACTGAGGATTTCATTGACATGCAAAATAAAAGCAGCTGCTGCAACTTGATGAAGTTCTTGAATATTTCCTTCAGAAGGTTGAAGAGAAAAGACCCAGATGTTTGAAAAATTGAATGCCTTAGTCTTCTTCTTGAAAAGTTTGATCTTCTGGATGAGAAAGCTTGAAAAAGTAAGGGTTTATGTTGCTGGTCTGAAAAATATGATGAAAAACCAGTAGGCTACGTTCTTGAATCTTGAAAAATTTCTTCAAACTTGCTGCTCCAACTTTCTCCTTTGAAGGCTACCTGCAAAAATAATGAAAATAACATGAAAGAAAAATGTTAAATAGACTTAGGGTTTTGTTTTTACTTTGCTTTCTTTTGCTTTCTTCCTCAAAACCCTAAATCAGCTGTTCAATGAACTTGGACGCCATCTTCTCTTGCAATCTTGAAAATTTTGAAAATCTATGAAAATTTTCTAAGGCATGTGAAGTTGGGCGCCCTTCTTCACCAGGGGCGCCTACTTCATCCAGTGTTAACCAAAATTGACATTTTCAACTTTTCATCATTTTGACATGCTACTTCGCCTCTGATTTCCCGTTGGCAAATTGATCCAACAGGCGAGCTAAAGGTTTCACGCCGGAGCTTGACTGATTCTGAGAAAGAAATTCTGGAGTCACCTCTGGCTAAAAACTTGATCTTGACCTTCAAATTCATGGGAGCCTTTTCCTTCGAGGGGCTCCGAACTTTCACAGTGTTGGCCATTTTTCTGATCTTCAATTTCTTCATTAGCTTCCCTTCCATAGACGATCTCGTCAAATTTGGAGCCCCAGGCATCGGATCGACTGACGGTTGTGCTCATCGCGAAGCTGACGAAGAATTAGGAGGGGTCTTTTGGAAGAGATTTTGCCAAAAAGTGAATTTTAACCCTTCAAAAGTTTGGGCGCCCATCTTGACTGGGGGCGCCCATTTCACCCAAACTTAGATTATTTTTACACTTTTTCTATGTCTGCTTCTGAACCTTGGTTTTTAGCCTTCGTCGGACCCTCTATTTGGTGCTTCAGATCTAGCGACTGCGACATTTGATTGACGTGCTGAATATCTCGTTGGAAAGTTGGATCAACTGCGAAGAGATTACGTTAGACACATTTCCCTGGATTCATCTGTTTGAACCTCTGAAAACTTGGGCGCCCTTCTTCACCTGGGGCGCTCAAACTTCCAACACTTAGTCATTTTTCATTTGACTTTCTCACCAAGCTTGAAACCTTCATTTTGTATGTTCGTCTTCGATCTGAACTTTCTAGAGATTGGATAGTTGGATAATCTGACAAAGGCAGGCGTGTCGAAGCTGGCTGAACACTGAAGAGATTGAGCATATTTTTGAACCCTAATTGCTGAATTAGCCCCTTCAAAAAGCTGGGCGCCCTTCTTCACCAGGGGCGCCCACTTTATCCAGACTTAACCAATTTTTGATAAATTTTACTTCTTTCCACTCTGGCTTCAGTTTGAATACCTCGTGTTTGATCTTGAATTCTAGGTGATTGGATGATCTGTTGACTGCACTACTGGACTTGCTGCGGAGTTGGGAGGATTTTGAAAAAAATTGTTTGAGAGAAGAAACCCTAATTCTTGCATCTGATGCCCTAAAAAGATGGGTGCCCTTCTTCACCTGGGGTGCCCAAGTCAAGCAGACTTAGTCAAAATTTGGTAAATTTCACCCTCCTTCATTCAACATGCATGTTCATCATTTCGTCTTTTGTTCGATTTTTGATCATTGAATATGACACCTGGCAGCTGACTGACCTCCATTGATGACCTCGGAGCTCCAGATACGCTTTTGAAAAAGCAAAATAGACCCACAAGGGCAAAACTGACTATTTTGAGATTCTAACTGCACTAGCCTGATATGGGCGTATTTTGAGCCAATCAAAATCAGTTTGGACCCTGGCGGACCAACTTTCTATTTTTAGAAAGTTTTGCCAATATCTATTTCCAAGAAAACCCAAAAAAACCCAGAAAACGTTACTAATTTTAGAAAATTTCTAAAAATAGCAGTTTTCCTAAAATTTAGGGATGAAAAACTGAGATCTGGGTTTTGTAGGTTAAGCTGCTCTGAGCAGACCCAGATTGTCAGAAATTGAAAATTTTGTGTTTTGTCCCCTCATGCAAGACATGCACACCCAAATTTTGACCTTTTTGACAAATTTGACAAGACTTTTACTCATTTCTTCAAAATATCTAAGTGTAACAAAAATTTTAATTTTGGGGTACAACATACAGCTAGAGGAATCCCTTAAATAGGTGAAAACCTCCACAAAGAGTATGCATCGAAGCATCCCATCATTATCTTAGGAATCAACATACAGGGTTACATTGTCAACATTACTAATAAATGCATTACAAGCTTTTAGCTCCTTCATAGTTGCTTTGCCACTGATATCCTATGAATCTTACAAACATGAGCAATACAAGAGTTACAATGAGGTCCTTTCTAGATGTGGGGAGGCAACATAAGATGTTCCTATAGCTTCCCAAAAATGTAATAATAGAAAATCAATGAATCAAATTGAAGATTAAAAGCCAAGATGATCCAAATTATACTTGCTATTTGTTAATGTAATGTCCCACCCCAGTTTGAGTTTGGATTTTGTGATTTTGTCCAATTATCTCAATTTGACAATGTGAGACATTTTGTCAAACAAGTAGCATGATAACAGATCTGAACATTATCAAGATACTGAAACTTGCAAATTCATATAACATTTCTATAAATTGACAACTCAAACTTAACAGTATTTCAGCTGTGGATTTCTTTCAATACATTTGAGAGAAGCATAGAAATTCATACACTTATATTTCTGAAATCACAGATTAGATAGCAGTATTCAAACTCAAAAAATTCTGATTACATTTACAACATATGAATACCACTTTCAAACTCCTTGAAGCAAGCTGACCCTCAGCAAAAGGATCACGGTTTGCAAGGAAGTCCATGCCAAAGGGGAATGAGGCAGTTTGAAAGGCTAATGCCTATCTGCACATGACCATGCCCAACAATACACATGCCGAACAACTCTTATTGCACAACAACTCCCATGACTAGCTTGCAATTCCAGGTTGGCGGTCTCTATAACTTGTGACTGTACAAGGGAAGGCTCCCACATCCTCTTGTTTCCTTCCTGTAGCTCCCACACACCCTAGACTCAGCAGAGATGAATGCTAGAGCCTAACGCCTTAACCCACTACCTGCAATCCTTGTCGCACCACTTCCCAAAAGGCCTATGTTTCGAAAAAACACAGTGATAGTCAGGATGAACAATAGCCTCACGACCCAACAATCTTCCACGCTAGGTTACCCAATGCTCATGCCCAGTACAAAGCTTAGTAATTAATATCTTCAGACTCATGCCTAGGCTAAAGCATTTTAGTACATTTATCAACAAAGTGAGTGTCACCATGTCCATCGACTAGCACAATAGATATGCCTTCAAACTGATATGAAGTAACAATAATTTGATTTTTGAACGTTTGACATCGGATCAAACAATCCTTTGAAGCACAAGCACAACCCCTAAAACGAAGTTGTCAGCTAGTAGCCTTGGGAGATCTTTCACTCCTGTAGCATGCTATTCCTCACGAGGGTTTTCATCCTCAATGAAGCCAAGATTTTTAGACTCTCTAGTCCAACTAGCAAAACCCTTAACAATTTTCTTCTCTTCATGAATGCAAATGAGCTCACAAAAGGGCTTTTATATTTCCCTCCAATGCCCAAGTTGGCAAATTAAATTATTTTTATTTTAATTTATTTCCCGCCTTATATCTCCCTTAAGTTTGCATCCAACTTTATATTATGAAATATTTTTTTAAAAACTCCTTATAACGCCTTTTTATAATAAGTCATTAAAATATATAAATAACATAGTAAGTTAAATATTTAATTTTTTGTCATGTCCCCTTCTAGTTGACATCTCTCCGAGCACAGGATTAGCCTATTATGCGACCCTCGTAGGCTGATAGTTTGGATAGAGGGTCATGTTGGAGCTTGGCTCAACTTCAGTTGGCAGTATTTGATCAGTTGGCTTTCGTTCGGGCTCATTCGGACACTTCTAGCTCGAGTTGCTATTTTTAGCAGTATTCAGCACTCAGCGTGGGACCCCTGCTATTTTTAGCAGTATGGATTGATAGCGTTCAGAATCACTTCTTTATTTGTTAGCTTCAGACGGCTCGTGCATCGGACGAATAATGAGAGAGATATTAATATTTAATTGAATTAATTAAATATTAATTAATTGGAGTTTATAATATAAAGTTATAATATTTTATTATAACTTAAGTGATTTCAGTGAAGGGGTCACCCATCATCAGAAAGGGGCCAGTTGTGGATTATTTTTCAATTAAAAATTATACCGGAGACTATTGAAAAATTAATTATCAAAAGTGCGAATTATTTTAATATTCCCTATTATTGTGGAATTCGCACTTTTCAAGAGTATAAGCCTTTTGCTTGGAAATTCGAGCCATTATGTCATATTGAGTTATTGAAAATTGATCAAGTTTCGTCAGAGCACAGAAACTTAGGGTTTCAGTCTCAAATGCATTGGGGAACGAGCCATCTCCAGTGAGAGCGATTTAGAGGGTGTGAAATATCATCCGATCTATTGCCAGCAAAGAGGTTTCTTCATTCAGAAGAGATCATAGAGCTTCATAGATCATTCCTTATCAGAGTTTTGATTTAGGGTTGTTAGAATCCAAGATCACCTGCATGCAAGATGAATACCTGTCACATGCAAAAGATATGAAGAACAAAAAAGATGCTCTGTAAACCTCTCAGTAAAAATGCATTCAGAGAATCAATTATTACAATGTGATCAATCCTTATGAAGGAGATCAAGAAACCCTAAAAAGGGAAACCCTAAATGAAACCCTAGTGTGCACACTTAATAATTAATAATTAATTAATTATTAATGTGCCTAAGTTTAGCTTAATAAAGAGGAATAAGTGACTTAATTAATTAATCAATGTGATGATTAATTAAGTATAATAACTTATTACTCTAACACCCCCCTTAAGATGAACTTAGGAAGAAGCTAAAACACTAGAATAAGATGCATGAAAGCAAAGATGGGTCCCGACAACTAGGCCTGATCAGGTACCCATTTACAAATGCAAGAAAGAAGTAAGAGAAGGAAAAACCCAGTGGGACAAAACCCCCCTTACAATGAGATAACATGCTGCAAAGAAGCACTGGAAGAACTCTGTAGAGTAACACTGGAACTTGATATAGGCAAGCAAGGAAATATTCTTCTGTATACTACTGAAACCGGATGAGAGTCACTGATTGACTCAAGGAATCATGATTAAAGCAACAGAAAACCCAATGCCACGGAACACTCGAAAACTCCAAACTGGAACAACTCTGGAATCTATGAAGCAGCAAGCAATTATTGAATGATGTATTACTGAAAATGAAGTGCAAAGATGCAAGATGCACTCTCCCAACTGCCAAAATATCCAAGTAATCGCCAAACAACCCATCGGGCCAAATCTGGACTAACTGATAAACCTGGGACAGATATAGAAAAAGTGCATGGACCGCAACCTAGAGCTCCTCAATACCTTTCCGACGCTTCAAACGAGGCGAAAAACGGAGATCGTGGCAAAAAGTTATGAGCTCGGAAGCATAAAAAGTACATCTGAATTCAAACAGCAATAAATGCATTAAAACAGTAAAATACTGAAAAATAAACAGCACTACTGGAAAGTGCTCGGAACCAGCTTTCCGACGATATCTCGTTTGCCCGATTTCGATACCGTATGCCCAAGTTATGGCCAAAAGAAAAAAACTACTTCTTTAGGGAAAACTGGGGTTAGGAGGGGGCATATGAGGGCCGGCCGTACGCTGACGTCATGCTGACGTCAGCAATTCACGAGCATAAAATTGACGGGCGTCTGGCCGTCAGGGCAAAAAATTGGCCCCCTGAAAAATGAAAAAATTTGGGCCCCTGGTCCTGTGGGCAACCAGGGGCTGGCGGGCTTGTGCTGGGGGCTTCGGATCTGGCAGCTCTGGTTCTCCATAGGACCCAATGTAGAGCAGATAAGCCCACGGGGGCTGGAGAGAGGGGATCGGTCCCCAATATGACCGGGGGCGGAGCGCAGGGGCCCGCGGGGGCTGCACAGACCGGCGGTGGCGGACCGGTGGAGGAGCTGGTAGCGGGCGGCGGATGGGTGGCCACCCGGTGGCCGTCGGGCGGCGGATCTTCATTTTAACTGGAGGCGCCGGTCCGATTTCCAAAAAACATGTTTTTCGACATTTTTTTCGATTTTCGAGCCTCGGAATGCGTGTTGGGGAGGCCGTACGGCCCCCAGACAAAAAAATTTTGCTAACAAGGGTTTCCTCCAGAAGATATATTTACATCAAGGCGCATCATATTCTTGTGACTGGACATTGATTTCAGGAAGGCCGTACCATTGTACTTGCTGTTGTTGACAGGGCCGTACTTTCCTATACCTGGCCGTACCATCTCACAGGTCGTACTTCATCTCTTGAGAAAGGCGCTTCTTTATTTATCTTCCAGTCTTCACCAGTAGTGGCGCCCCTACATCTGGCATCATTGTTGATCATCAAAAGGTGGGAGAAGAGGTCATTAATTGCAGCCATACCAGATCTGATTACTTTCAGCCTGCTGCTAATATCAGGTTCTTTAAATAAAAAAATCATTGCTTTTAGATTGCATGTAACTGGATCTTATTGTAATCATCTCAAAAGATTATATATATTAATCGAGCTTCAGTATTAGCAATAGAATCTACCGTTTTTAGTGTTGATTTATTTTTATAGAATTTATTTGCAATTTCTTTCAAAATTGCATTCTTCATATTTTATGCAAAAAACCAAAAACTTCAGAAAAAACAACAAAAACCATCAGATTCAGAGACAGGGGGAAACTAGGGTTTCTACAGTGGTATCAGAGCTAAATCCTGCCATCCTAAGGGTTTAGTAGTCTTATGCAGCAAGAACAGTTTGGGTCTCACAGGTATTACACACGCAGACGTGCTCTGATTGACAGGTAACAGAGTTTGAGTAGGCAGCCGGAAAACATGGCTGATAGAACAGATGTTCCTAGAACAGAGATTCCTCAAAACCCTAGAGATTAGGATGATGCAGAGGTTTTGCATGCACTCAGAGATTTACGTCCAGGTCAACGGCAGTCGAATGATGTATTGCAGCAGTTGACAGTGGCACTTCAGAGATTGGGTACTCCGAGGAGACCGTCACCACATCGTGACGATGAGAGGAGTGAAGCAGGATCTCGCAGAACACCGAGGACAGCCTCACGGACAGCAGATAGGCCCACTAGGCCTACTTTTGTGAGACAGGAGGCCGAGGAGGCTATTGCTGAGGAGGAGCATGAGGAGTTGTTCGCAGACACACTTATGGCAGCGAACGAGGAGTGGGAGTTAGTACCACTAGAGGTCAGAGAGAGTATTTCTTTTGACCGTTTTGTCACTCAGAGGCGAGAGCACCACAGAGGTCGACAGGATTGGAGACCTAGATACCAGAACAATGACCTAAAACATGCAACCAACAGGCTTAATCTAGCGATGTTCGATGGTAGTGGTAAGGTGACAGCTCAAGCATGGATTAGTAAGTTGGACACATTTCTCACATTGCGCCCGATGGCTGAGAGAGATGCTATCAGATATGCGACACTGCATCTTGAGGGGGTAGCTTACGACTGGTGGCACCATGGTATGGTGACGCTACAGCATGACAGGATCACGTCATACCAGGAGTTTGTGGACAAATTGGTTGAGCGGTTTGACAGGAAGGACCCAGAATCCTACTTCAGAGACTTGGCTCAGTTGAGACAGAGTGGCAGTTTGGAGTCCTATATTGGTGACTTTCAGAAGTTATCAGTCATGGTTCCGATTATTTCAGAGAGGCGATTGGTAGTACTCTTCATGGAGGGTTTGACAGAGCCACTGAGAGGTTGGATCAAAGCCTTTGATCCTCCTTCATTATAGGAAGCGATGAAGAAAGCTCGTAGTATGGAGTTAGCAGCACCATCTAGTAGATTTAACTCCAGAGGTAATTCATCTTTCAGGGACAATAAGGGTTTTAACAAAAACAGAGACAAGTCTGATTTTAACAAAGAAAAATCAGATTTTAAGAACGATTCAAAAGGTAAATCAGCAGCTCCACCTTTGGATCGAGAGGCCCTTAATGATCTACGCAGGAAGAAGCTTTGCTTCTACTGCAAAGGTCCCTATGACGCCAATCACGATTGTCCTCTAAGACCTAAGGGCAAGGCAAATCGAGTGATTTGAAATGATTACGAGGATGAGTGAAGGAATATAAACAGATAGGAGGGAGAGAGGCTTAGGCGAGATCCTTCTGAGAGAGGCACGCTATCTAGCATTCAGCAGGAGGGATCATTCAGGATTCGTGGAGTGTTGGCAGGGCAGAGGGTCATTACCCTTCTTGATACAGGAGCCACACACAATTTCATAGATGCTAGATTCGTTGAGAAACGAGGACTCATCACTGAGGAGTTCAAGGGCATTAGAGTTAAGGTGGCCGACGGGTACACTCTGAGATGTGAACGCATGATCAAGGATCTCCCTTTACGCTTGAACAATTATGAGTTCAAGGCTGATTACTACGTTGTTAACATGGGAGATATTGATTTGGTCTTGGGAATGAAGTGGCTTCATTCATTGGAGGAAGTCACTCTTCGACTCAAGGACATGGAGACCCGTTTTGATGTTGACGGGAAGACACACATACTAAAGGCAATACGGGACAGCAACATCCAAACAATTTCTTTTCGTTGGATGGAGAGGCTCATGTGTCATGACATGGTAGAGTGGGCTGCCGAGTGCACTTTAGCACCTATACAGGAGGGACAGCAGAAGACTGAGTATCATCCAGACATTCAGCAGTTGAGAGTCAAGCATGATAAGGTATTCAGTGATATTCCACCAGGGAGACCTCCAAACAGGGGCATTGAGCATATTATTGAGCTTGAGGAGGGCGCTAAGCCCGTCATGATTACGCCCTACAGACATCCTAAACGGCTGAAGGATGAGATCGAGAAGACGATCAAGGAGTTACTTGCTATGGGTCACATTCGGCCTAGCAAGTCACCATTCGCTTCTTCAGTTGTCTTAGTAAAGAAGAAGGATGGAACATTACGCATGTGCATTGACTACAGGGTCCTGAATAAGAGGACAATCAAAAACAGGTATCCGATACCGCGGATTGACGAGCTTATTGATGAGCTTCATGGTGCCTGTTACTTTACCAAAATTGATTTACGATCAGGGTATCATCAGATCAGGGTCCGTGAGCAGGACATAGAGAAAACTGCTTTCCGATGTCATTGTGGACATTTCAAGTTCGTAGTGATGCCATTTGGGCTCACTAATGCACCAGCTACTTTTCAGTCCACGATGAACAGAGTTTTTCATTCACTGCTGAGGAGATTCGTATTGGTCTTCTTCGATGATATCCTTATTTATAGCAGGACTTGGCAGGAGCATTTGGCTCACTTGGAGACCGTGTTGAGTATTCTTGAGAGGGAGTCCTTGTACGCCAAGGAATCCAAATGTGATTTGGGAATGACCGAATTGTTATACTTAGGTCATATCATCAGTGCAGGAGGAGTGTGGATGGATCCTAAAAAGATCCGCGTTATTATTGACTGGCCTACACCGGCAAACCTGACATAGTTGAGAGGGTTTCTAGGTTTGTGTGGATTCTACCGCCGATTCGTGAATGGTTATTCACGACATGCAGCCCCTATGACAGATTTACTGAAGAAGGGTGCATTTATTTGGACTCCTGAGGCACAAGAGTGTTTTATGAAATTTAAGGAGTTGATGACTACATGCCCTGTTTTAGCACTACCTGACTTTACAAAGCCTTTTGAGCTTCAGTGCGATGCATCAGGTGAGGGCATTGGTGCGGTGCTTATGCAGGACAAGCACCCGATTGTGTATGAGAGTCGTAAGCTCAGAGGGCCAGAGAGACTTTATAGCATATATGATAAGGAGATGCTCGCTATCATGCATGCTTTAGCAAAATTCAGGCAGTATCTTGTTGGCAGCAAATTTTGCATAAAAATTGACCATAACAGTTTGAGACACTTCTTAGGGCAGCGAGATCTTAATGATCGTCAGCAGAAGTGGGTCAGTAAATTGCAGGCCTATGACTTTGATATTTCGTATATCAAAGGTACACAGAACGTAGTGGCTGATGCTCTTTCACGTAGGCCATATTTGAGCTCTATGGTTCACATCTCAGAGGATTGGAGGCATATGATTGTGGCAGAGTATGCCAAGGATACTTGGGCCTCCAGCATTGTTGAGGGATCGACGGTTGATACCAGGTATACACTTGTGAATGACTTGATCATTTACAAGAATAGGATTATTTGATCCCAGGTTCAGAGGTGAAGAACATAATCATGCGAGCCTTTCATGATGTACCGACTGCAGGACATCCCGGGTATTTCAAAACCTATAGACAGATACGGGAGAGATTCACATGGAAAGGACTCAAGGCAGATGTTCTTCAGTACGTGCGTGAGTGCCCTGTTTGTCAGCAGAACAAGCAGGAGAACACGTACCCGGCAGGTTTATTGCAGCCACTTCCAATTCCTGACAGGAAGTGGGAATGCCTATCGATGGACTTTATTACGGGCTTGCCTAAAGCCCAGGGGCGAGATTGCATATATGTAGTTGTGGATCGGCTTACGAAGTATGCCCACTTCTTTCCGATCACCACAACCTACACGGCTACACAGGTAGCAAAGGTATTCTTTCGTGAGGTGTTCAGACTACATGGATTGCCTCGGAGTATCGTGAGCGACAGGGATAGTTGGTTCCTGAGTCACTTCTGGCAGGAGGAATTTAGACTCTGTGGGACCGAGCTGACACCGAGCACCAGTTACCACCCGCAGACCGATGTGCAGACGGAGATAGTAAATAAGTGGGTGGAAGGTTACCTCCGAAATTATATTGCAGGGCAGCAGAAGGCATGGGTCAAGTGGATTCATTTGTGCGAGTATTGCTATAATACGACATTCCACATGACTATTCAGATGTCTCCTTTTATGGCATTGTACGGGTATGAGGCACCGAGTTTTCTAGATTTGCTACTAAGCGACAGTAGAGTGCCGAGTGCTGGAGACTTGTTGCAGGAGAGTCAGGATACTATGAAGGCTCTCAAGGAGAATATCACCAAGGCACAGAATCAGCAAAAGCAGTATGCAGATCAGAAGAGGACAGAGAGGCATTTTGAGGTGGGTGACATGGTTTACCTTATGCTGCAGCCCTACCGTCAGTCCACTCTTAGGAAGAGTGGGTCAAAGAAGCTTAAGCCACGGTATTACGATCCTTTCAGGATCCTGAGGCGAGTTGGAGAGGTGGCGTATGAGCTTGAGCTTCCGGCAGAGAGCAGGGTACACAACGTTTTTCATGTATCACGCCTCAAGAAGGCGTTGGGACATCGTGTGGTACCGTCTGCAATTCTACCTCCCTTAGATGATGAGGAAAGTTGATTTTAGTACCTGAGTCCATCCTGGAGTACAGGGAGAGACAGTTGCGTAGGAGGACTATCAGGGAATATTTAGTGAAATGGAGAGATTTGCCTGTTGAGGATGCTACATGGGAGAGTGAGGATATTCTGCAGCATCCGGAGTTGAGATTGCTTGAGGACAAGCAATTTCAGGAGGGGCGGACTGTCATGTCCCCTTCTAGTTGACATCTCTCCGAGCACAGGATTAGCCTATTATGTGACCCTCGTAGGCTGATAGTTTGGATAGAGGGTCATGTTGGAGCTTGGCTCAGCTTCAGTTGGCAGTATTTGATCAGTTGGCTTTCGTTCAGGCTCATTCGGACACTTCTAGCTCGAGTTGCTATTTTTAGTAGTATTCAGCACTCAGCGTGGGACCCCTGCTATTTTTAGCAGTATGGATTGATAGCGTTTAGAATCACTTCTTTATTCGTCAGCTTCAGACGGCTCGTGCATCGGATGAATAATGAGAGAGATATTAATATTTAATTGAATTAATTAAATATTAATTAATTGGAGTTTATAATATAAAGTTATAATATTTTATTATAACTTAAGTGATTTCAGTGAAGGGGTCGCCCATCATCAGAAAGGGGCCAGTTGTGGATTATTTTTCAATTAAAAATTATACCGGAGACTATTGAAAAATTAATTATCAAAAGTGCGAATTATTTTAATATTCCCTATTATTGTGGAATTCGCACTTTTCAAGAGTATAAGCCTTTTGCTTGGAAATTCGAGCCATTATGTCATATTGAGTTATTGAAAATTGATCAAGTTTCGTCAGAGCACAGAAACTTAGGGTTTCAGTCTCGAATGCATTGGGGAACGAGCCATCTCCAGTGAGAGCGATTCAGAGGGTGTGAAATATCATCCGATCTATTGCCAACAAAGAGGTTTCTTCATTCAGAAGAAATCATAGAGCTTCACAGATCATTCCTTATCAGAGTTTTGATTTAGGGTTTCCTCCAAAAGATATATTTACATCAAGGCGCATCATATTCTTGTGACTGGACATTGATTTCAGGAAGGCCGTACCATTGTACTTGCTGCTGTTGACAGGGCCGTACTTTCCTGTACCTGGCCGTACCATCTCACAAGCCGTACTTCATCTCTTGAGAAAAGCGCTTCTTTATTTATCTTCCAGTCTTCACCAGTAGTGGCGCCCCTGCATCTGGCATCATTGTTGATCATCAGAAGGTGGGAGAAGAGGTCATTAATTGCAGCCGTACCAGATCTGATTACTTTTAGCCTGCTGCTAATATCAGGTTCTTTAAATAAAAAAATCATTGCTTTTAGATTGCATGTAACTGGATCTTATTGTAATCATCTCAAAAGATTATATATATTAATCGAGCTTCAGTATTAGCAATAGAATCTACCATTTTCAGTGTTGATTTATTTTTATAGAATTTATTTGCAATTTCTTTCAAAATCGCATTCTTCATATTTTATGCAAAAAACCAAAAACTTCAGAAAAAACAACAAAAACCATCAGATTCAGAGACAGGGGGAAACTAGGGTTTCTACATTTTTTATTACTAATTTTATTTAAATTTAATACCCATGACCATGATAAACACTAGGATAACTTCATGGTGAGAATCCGCCAACTTTCCTGATATGGAAATACTGCCAATTGACTAGGACGCTGACCCCCCGTGACTTACTAAAAATAGTATGTATAAGGTGTCCAAATTAAGCTCTAGAAGGTACACAACAAAAACCTTGGTAACACTGAGCTGGGAAACACCAATTGACCACCAATGGTTGGCTGTCCAGTCACAAATGCCCTCAGAAGGGCCTCCTAACCATCTCATTTGTCCACAGGGACCAAGTGATGGACTAGCCTCTGCAACTAATGACTACCTAGGAAAAGGGGACATTACAGTTAAGATAATTTTTAAAAAAAATTTGTCCCTTGTGAGAAGACACAAAATAGAATAGCATGTGTTAGAACCGTTCTTCAAAATTATAAGAGGAAGCTCCCTAAGATCTAACTAATCCTAGACTTAACCCTAGGCTAAAATTTTAAATAAAATTTACAAGGATGCACAATGTACAAAATTTAAATTTGGGTTCCGCACAAATATAAATCACAAGTTGACTATGTTTTTGCCTTGTTTGCATGTGCTAGAATGTTAATAATAAAGCCTTGTAGCATGATTTTCTGATTTAAATGAGGGTAAACTATCAAGCATAAATGAATACAATTTCCTATTGGCTAAAGTAGAGACCAGTATTCCATTGCAACAAAGATATAATTAGTTGGGAAATAGAAGAATGCTTATTATTGGCTAAGGAAAAGACTAGCAAATCTACATTAACAAGAGAGAATTAAATGAATGAATACCATACAATTTTAAGAAAGACAACTACATTGTGTTATCCTGAATTTTTGACTTGTTTAAAAAATTTGGATAACCAATCAAAAATTTCATAAAATTTGAAGATTTTCTTCTCTAAGGCACGCGTTATGAGGTGCAAAGATTAGCGAATCTTAGTTTTAGGTTTATAATCCTTTGGGTTACTCTTTTTCTCTCTTTTTTTTCCATTTTTGTCAATTTCTGAGTCTTTTCCCTTGTCTTTTTGGTCAAAATCGGGTTTTTAAGGCAACTTAGCAAGTAGGAAAATTTTGGCTTAAGAGCAAAATTGCTAAAACTTGAAAAAGTTCCGAAATTGCTTAAGTGAGCTAAAAAGTCCGATTCCTTTAAAGTTCTCCAAAATGCTCATTTTTGACAAAAATAAAATTGTTAAGTGGGCCAAAAAGCCCGATTCTCTTTAAAGCACTTGCAATTGCATCTAAAAAGTCCGAATTTGTTAAAAGTGCTTGTTAAATGATCTTAAAAGCCCAATTTTGTAAAAAAGAACTTGCGTTGGTTTCTTAAAAACCCGATTTCAGTTTTAATGTCATTCTAAGTTGCAATGAACTCCAAAAAGTCTGATGCTATTCCTGATTCGAGTTATTTGAGTCCTATTCCATTTGTCTTCCTTATTCCAAGGAGATTTTATCGATCCTACAAGCTTGAAGATTGGACTTTCATCTGTAAATAGCCAACTCTTTTTCATTTTCTGAATCGCGTCTGGGGTTACTCCATCGTTATTTTCATTTACAAACTTATTTTCAGGTATGTTGTTCATTTCTTTGTTTCTTTTTAAACATTTTCTGTTATTTATCATTTTGTATCAAAACGTGCTCTATATGTTTCGCCTTTGATTCCAACGTCTTTTGTTTAAAAAACGCGTTTTCATTGTCATTTAGCTCACCTTCATTCAAAACGCATTTTTTCACTTCATATGCCCTTCATACCATGCGCCCTTCATTTCCTTTCATCTCATTGATATTCACTCTCCATATCATTCCATTTCCATACATAATCATGCATTTTGTTTGCATTCCATATTCCTCCATTATTCGCCTTTATTCAAACGCATTTTCCATTTTCCAAATACCTCATTCACAAAATGTGTTTTTCTCACGTCATCCGTATTTTTCACTTCATCCTATTTCCATTCATCCACCAATCAGCTTTCGCCATTTTCACACTCATCTAACATCAAACCTTCTTTTTGCCATTTTCCGTGAAATTTCACCTTGGCTCATATTTCGGGTTTTTAGTGTAAAATATGCAAGTCGAGATTTATGACCAGAATTCAATTTTAAAAAATTGCAAAATTGTAAAATTGTCAAATGTCCAAAAAATCCCGATTGCCTTTTGTAAAATTGCTAGTCATTGAAAAACCCGAAATGCTTAAAAAGGCTCAAAAGTTGAACTTTTTTTAGACATGACTCCAAATCCAAGCTAAAAATCTTTTTGTCTTGCTGTTTCAAGAAGACAAAAACGTTGCTTCCAGTTTTAATCACTCCATTAAGACTTGAATTCGTCTTCACTGTTCACTCTCCATCATTTTTCTAAAGACAGTTTCATTGCCTTAGGGTTTGAGTTTCACCATGTCCGCTCATGTTGATGTTGATGATGTTCTAACCTTATGGGGTTTTCATCGCAGCCTTGCAGATTCCTGTTCAATGACAGACGAACCATCTTCTCCAATAAACAAAAAGATGAAATACAAATTTGATAAGTATCAGAATGAGATTTCCCCGTCTCACGTGGTTTCAAATATTGACGAAATCAAGGACACAGAAAATGGACGTGTTGATATGTTTGAGTTTCTCGAGAGGGCTAAGAAATCAACTTCTCACGACATGCAGTTATTGCTGAGAAGTCATATTCATCTGGTATCTTCTTTTCCTGTTGCTGCTCTTGAGCCTGAATTTGTTCTTGCATGTGCATCCCGTTTTGACAGTGAATCTAGAACCATCAAGGATGATGACGGCAACGTGGTTATCAGACTTGATCCTGAGACAATCAACAGAATTTTTAGAGTTCCTGATGCCACTACATATTCAGAAATCACATTGAAGAGTGCTCACAAACATTATGAGCAAAAAAAGAATGATTGTATCAAACATATCAATCACATGTGGCTTCTCAAATCACGACCTTGTGTGACCTGGACACCCAAATTGTATCGGTCTGATTTTAAGGAAGAGATTAATGATATGATCACTCTCCTGAGCAGAATAGCGAGGTTGAAGGTTTCCAATATGTTTGAAAGCTGGATGTATAAGTTCATTGTGGTCATCAGAAAAGCACAACACCCAATATTTTGGGGTGAAATAATCAGCGACAGTTTGTGTGAATAGCTTGCACAGGTTCCTACCACTCTTACCTTCTACATGAATTCATACTTGGTTTATATACTAGCTTCATTGAGGCAGTTTCCAGGCCTATCTACTCAAGGTGACAGATCATTGGTGCCTGTATGGGAGTATTATGATTAGCTGACTTTAAAACCAAGTCGGGCGCATTATAGAAGAGTCCAAGATGCTTTCTTTGGTCACTTTATGTGTTTATTTGACAAAACATTGGAAAACAACAGGATATCTGAGGTCGCTTGGAGGAAAGTAAATGAGTATGGTTGCTTGTTTCTTCAATTCCCTACCTTCACTTATATGAGAGTCGGCTGTTTTGAAGACCAACCTTATATGCTTCCAAGGTATCCAATAGATAAGATTATTTTGATGGAACTGGGAAGGCAGTTGATGACAGTGCATGCACGTCAAGCTACACAACACAAGACTGGAATCAGTATTTCATCACATAATCCATTGGTAATAGGGAGGTACTCTTTGACAACTTCCTCAAGAGCAAAAGTAATGGAGACTGAACTTCAGGAAATAACATTAAAGAGATTTCAGGCCAGGATGGATTTTGATTATAGAAAAATGAAAGACAAAATTAAAAGAGCCTTCACTCATGTGCACCGCATTGAGGACATTTGGGCGGACCTCTGAATAGAAAAAGATATATATAGAATGGATTATTGCAGGCTCACAGTGGAGCAAATTGTTGATCTCAATCTAACCCTAGTTCCAGAGGGAGTAATTGATGATAGGCAGGTTTTAGATCCTGAATATGAAGAACAAGGAGTTGCTAATGCGTCCATTCCTACAATCCAGTGGTCTCAAAAGGAGTCTGTCTCTATTTTTGATAGGTTTCAGTCAGTCTTGGCCAATACCAACGCTTGGCTCAAAAGCATAGGTGTCAAGACTATTAAAATCAGAATTAGGGTTGAAGATGATCCAGCTGGTCCTAAAGGATTGAAGTCAGAAATTAGAGACAAATCAAAAGAAGGAGCTTCTTGTTCAGGTACCAGAATTAAGTTAAGAGTAAGCCGAGCTGTGGAGGAGCCGTTGGAAAAGGAAACACTAAAGGGGAAAGAAGTTAAGAAAATGCAGATTCAAGTTTTGGATCAGCAAGAAGAAGAGGAGGTTTTTGAAACCTCTACCATTCTAAGTGAAATGACTCCTCACATTGAAGCTCCAATACCTAATTCAGCAATATCTCCTGTGTCCCCTATCGATAGTGATGTTGATTCTTTCTCCACAGTATTTGTTCCTTCTATCCCACCTCCAGAGGCTAGTCATCATTCCTCATCAATAATAAATACACCTGTGAGAAGCTTGCCCGATAACTTGGAGAATATTTTTGATACAAATCCAATCTTTCCAGCCATATTAGAAATGACTCTCCCAGAGATAGATACATCAGTAGCAAGCTTTTATTGTTTCATGGCTGATCCTAGTCGTAATTTGTCTTCTGAACAAAACATAGTTGCTATACAAACTGAGGCACCGCCTAGAATTTCAGTTGTAACACAAACTGAGTCTATTTCTATGCAGACTGCAGTTGCTATTTCAGATATGACAACCTTGGATCTTCCTCCATGGTTAAATTCAATTGCTCCCAAAAGAAAGAAACAAGCAGTGTCTCCTAATGTTTTTGATTTCCAAAAGTTGAAGAAATCAAAACCAATGATTACAAAGAAAGCAAAGATAGTCTCGCAAGTGTTTATTGACAGCAATAAAATGAAATATGCTGAGATTGCAGAACCTCTTGTTGATAAACCACATGAAGAGATGCAGGTATCTGATTACAGGTTCACTAGGGTGGAATTAGGCAAGCAGACTCATGCTAACATGATGCAAGATGTTCAGAGTTCAGTAACAATTTTGGCACAAAGCTACAATGAACTTCTAGCCAAGAAGGAGAAGCTCAAGGAGGACAATGATCAACTAGTTTCAGTTATTCGAAGGATTACTGGATCATCAGAAACAGTTGATTCAATATCTAAAGTTGCTCCTAATGAATCAGTCGGGCAATTAGAGAAAATTGCACAAAAAGCTAAAGCAGTTGATTCATGGGTAACACAGCTGATTGATCAAAGCATTCCAATGATTGAAAATACATTACAAGTTCTGAAAAATGTCAGAATAGCAAAAATAAAGTTGAATCAGACTTTGGAAGCTTTCAAGCAAAGTTTGGATTCACTTGAAAAGGATTTAAAATTTTGGCATGAGATAGATCAAATCAAGTTACAAATTCTATGCAACAATTCAATCCTACCAAACAGAGAGAAATACATAGAATTTGAAGAGCTCATGACAAACAAGTCATTGGTTATTCAAGATCTCATCAAAGATATCCAAGCTACACTAGAAATGAATGATGAAGTTCAGCAGGATATCCTTTCTAGTTTTGAGAAAATCCCTTGCAGAGTTTTGAATCATGAAGGTGAATTACTTGCAGCTGATATAGTTACTACAGAAATGGCAGTAAATCTTCGTCAAGAGCTGGAGTCAGAACAGTTTACCATGGATTCGATTCACAAGTTGGTTAATCATCGAATAATCCTTGATAAAATGCAAACTGTTTATGAAGAACATAGACTTGCAACGATAAGATATTTTGATGTAATCTTGAAGACTGTTGCAGTTGCCAAGAACACACTAGGGCCTGATTCAAATGAATTGCAGATGATCATCAGCAAGTTCTTATCTTTCAAAAATAGAAATGAGACAAATTAAAATATTAGGTTATTTTATGTATTTTCACTTTCGACAAAGTATATGTAAAAACAAGTTTTGCAATTGCAAGTGTTCTTTCCTTGCAGTTTTGGAAAATGTAATTACATGTAAGATCTTACAAAACAAATCACAATTTGGATTGTAATTTTGAATAAGTCAATCACAATTAGTTATCGGTTGAGATATTTTCTCAAGTTTGTTGAGATCCTCCCACCTTTTTCTCTAGACCTCTCTCCTATAAATACTTGAGGGGGTCTATTGTAATCTGAAATATTCTGAGCCAAATTTTTTCAACTTTTCAATTACAATAAGCAGAGCAATACACAGTCGTTAGGGTTAGCTCTAAACCAAGACGATGCTGAAGCAACTCTAACCAGAATGTACACCAGGATCCCGACGTGGGCAAGGTGTGAGCATTGGTCAGAGGATCTTAAAGAAATGTTGATACAAAGAACTCTAACCAAGAATGCGCCGGTGAACGACGAGCATGTGGTCAGAGGATCCCTACCAACTAATAAGCTGAAATAACTCGATGTCAAGAATGTGCTTTCCAATCTAAGATGGAATGGGAGCTACCATATGACAGAGATGCTAATAATTACAATGCAATTAAGGAAAATAAGCGAGAATGCTGAAAGTAAACTCGACACCCAGAATGATCCAGGTGGATCTTCAGGACCTAAAATTGAAGTGTTCCAGTTTCTCTCAGAAGCAGTGTCATTGCGTAGAGCATAGAATTTTGAATCCGGCGCAACTTGAACGGGCAAAAAAGGAGTCTGTTTGCTCAAGTTACGCGTAATCAAAGTTGGGTCAACCCTTGAACTAGGACGCTGTCAGGAGGCAAAAAGTTGATGGACTCAGAATTGGCTGAAAGTAGTGTCAGTTCGGAGGGCTCGTCGACATGATCACAACGAAGTTCGTTTCGTCAAATTTTGAGTCCGTATGTCCGAGATATCGCCGGTCAAAGCCCGGTCAAAGGTTGGTCAACTCAACTATCAGGGCAAGGAAAAAAGGTGGAAAATTCATTGTCACCAAATTGGTCGAAGTTGGCGTCATCGCGAAGAGCTCGTCGTCACGATTCCAACGGCGTTCGTTTCGTGCGAATCGGACGTCGGGTGCGCATGTTAGAGCCAGTCAAAGTTTTCAGTTGACCGAGGTACAAGTGGTACAGTTGCTGACGTCAGCATGACATCATCCTGCTGATTTGGCGGACAGGTCATCGTACGGATGATTACGTGGACCAATGGGGTCATGACACGTGGCAGCCGTATAAGTGACGTGGCATCGGATGATGTCAATACAGTCAGCGAATGAAGTCTTGACACGTGTCCTCCTAATGACGTGGCAGCCAACTGGATGCTGACTGGGCAGCTGAGTCAATGGGTGACGTGGTAGCTGACTGTGTTCTTTTGGCGAATCCTTAGTTGACACGTGGCAGCAAGCTAGAATATTGATTGGACGTGACGTGGACGTTGTCTCAGGGTCGTCGACGAATCGTTGCGCGACACGTGGCCTCCTCTGCAAGCGACACGTGGCATCCCTTTTCCTACTCACCGGCACGGAGCAGTCTGTTTGTTTGGAAAAGAAAAAGTAGTTCGGGGGGTTTCGAACCCCGAACCTCCCATTCTCCGCTTAGCCCGCCGACCAACTCGCCTAAGGCTTCGGGCTTAACTTTATATATGCACCGGTTGGTTTTGTTAAGTGTTCGGTTTGAAATGGCTTTTAAAAATAGGCATCGGTGGGATTTGACCCCGCAGCGAGCGGGTGGCAAGAGTTACATGCACCGCTAAGCCACCGAGCATTGTCTATATATGTGGTGCGCGGATTTTATATGATGGTTATTAGGCCCGAATGCCTAAAACAAAAATAACCAAATATTGGTTATTTGTTCAAAACAAACCCCTCAACTAAAGGCCCGAAAATAAATTAAAGGAAGGGCTCTAAATAATTTTGAAAGATTATTAGTGGAATTGTTTTTTATTTTTCCAAATAAGGGGGATTTTATAATCATATGGTTTTCTACCATATTGGGTAAACTCCAAGTATAAAAGGGAGGAGTCTTGGAGTATTTTTCATCAATCGATCACTCATCGATCAATCGATCAAGCATCCATTAGTTGATCATTCTTCTTTTGTTTTCCCTTTCTCTTGGTCTTTGAGAGGCTTTTTGTGAGAGAATTTCTTAGAAGGAATTAGGAGAATATTCTGGGATGTATTGATGTTCTGAGTCTTGTAATAGTCTTGTGTTAGGAAAAGTTAGTTTCCTTACTCTTTGTCATCTTCCAAGGGGTGTGAGTGAGAGATTTTTGTCTAACTTTGTGGAAGGCTACAAGGTATTGTAAGCAGTGTTACAAGAGGCTCGTGGAGATTGTACTGCAGTTCAGAACATATCAATAGATTGGTCACTCGTTTGAGCTCGACCCAGAGACGTAGTCCACTCGGACGAACTCCGTAATCAAATCGGTGTCTTCTTATCTCTCTCTTGATTCTATGTTTTGAATCTTCTCTGATTAATGTTCATGTTACTTCATTGTTGATGTCTTTACACCTTTGTTCGTAATCACTCGCAACAATTGTCATAGATCCCTTCCGCTATACGGATCACAGAATGTGCTTTCTAACCCGGAGTGGGAAAGGAGCTACCATAGGGTAGAGATGTAAGATATTACAAGGCAATTCAGAATGTAAAGTAATCATTCAAAACATGATAAGCAAGATTAGAGAACTGCTGACAGTACTACTGTTCAGCTTACAATAAGCAATAGAATGCCTGCAAGATCAAGGAATTAGAGCTCTTCAAATTGTTGCAATAACAAAGATGTTTTCCATAAGGCCTTTAAAACTTCCTGATGCTAATTCAAGAAGAAATATGCAGATTTCTCAAATCTGATCTGACAGACCAGCAACATGAATATCATAACCAGCAACACAGATCCCTAGCAATATGCTCATGACTCTCTCATTTCTCACCCAAATGATCTCAAATCTGATGCAATAGACTCTCAAAATGATGGCGCTTAACTTAGTAATAAGAAATGGTATCTAAAAATGGTTATTAATTATTGACACGAATCCCAAGGCACTCTAGAAAGTACGTCCTTCAAGGAATGACGAATTTGCATTATAAAATCATAAACTTCGTATTAAAATCTGAAAATATTCATGAAGGGGCGCCTCCAACAGGGAAACACAATGAGACAATACCCAGAATGAGAATGTTTAAGATTTGAGACTTGTGAGCAGAAATATACATTCAGCAGTCATGACCAGCAACTCTGGAATTGACAGGAAATGATAAAACTCAACTACGAAGCATAGGAAACCAACTATAACTGAGAAGACAAATCAATAAAACTCAAACCTCTCAACTAGTTGCTGTCTTTCAAGCAAGAAGAAGAGCCAAGCTAGGAGGCCTTCATTCCTCGAAGCAATCCCAAAGCCAATCCGGCAGCATAACATTCCTGTAGACAAAAGATAATCCCAATGAGAACCAATGACTTCCTTTTATAATTTGAGAGGATCTTCCCGGAAGCTTCTGGAACCCTAATCTTCTTTTAGAACCAAACCCTAATCCTCCAATAGGTGGCGTCCCACTTTCCCAAGCAATACTTGACTTTTTATTATAAACCTTATCTCTTCCTTGAAGTTGGCGTCCAAACTCACTTTAGCAATATTTGACTTTAGAGATATTAAAATATTTCCTCCATGTAGAAAATACCCTTCAAGGTCCCTTCTTTAAAACAATATTAATTTATGATGCTAGGACAAGGGATTATAATGTTAAATTATAACATTATAATATAAAATAGCTTATATCTCCATAAAGATGCATCAGGAGCCAAATTCAATCACATCATCTGAACTGATTGAAATAGAAGTCAACTGGCCTGAAGTCAACCTGCCAACTTGCCAAAAATAGAATTTACTAAAAATAGTAAATTCATGAACTTGCTCAGAATGTCATGCAGAAACCACCAATGTGAAGCTCTCTGAAAAACCCAGAAAGAATCCGCAATCCAAAATCAGCAATTCCAAATGCAGATTTAGCAAGAAGACGAAAACATCCTCCAAGAAGTTTGGAAACCCTGATTCGAGCTTCTGCTAGCTGATAGCTCACTGGGAATAGGCCATCAATCACTGAAAGGTGCAGTGCTAAAAACGGGGATATTACAGTCCGCCCTTCCCAAAATTGCTTGTCCTCAAGCAATACCACCATAACTCCAAAAAAGTTAAGACTGATCCATACCAAAACAAGTATGATCTCAGGTTCCCAAATCCATCTCAGGAAGGACCCACCATGCCGATGCTGCACCACTCTGATCACATTAGTGAAAACATCATGCCAATACGGCACTAACCTTCCTTGTAACCCCAAAGTGTTACCATCCATGATACTCAAACTGAAAGATCTTAAAGGATCAAGATCAAGATCATGCAACGTCTCATGTCCACAATGCCCCGAATTAACAGTATCAACCATACTACTGTCAATCACAATTCTAAGCAATAGGAAAGATAGTCTACTCAAATCAAAATCGAACTCCTCAGTATACCGCCATACGGTAAGGAACGGAGTCATGACTGCAAATGTGACATCTTCGAATCTTCTTGCAAGGAGGAAAGCAATCCCTTGCAAGAGCTCAACAAATTCATACTCATGTCTCCACATGGAGCTACTATGCCTCATCTGAATTATACTGACACAACCATGAAAACTACAGAAAACTCTCATAGTTCCAACCCCATGAGTCTCAGAATGATGAACCAAAGCATGTGAGAGACCGCTGTCCTGAATCAACACTGAGAGTAAACTATCAAAGTTTACATCACAAACCATCATAAGATGAATTTGGAGAGTAGGAAAGGTGTGAAGGAACAAATAATTGCTGCTGATCAAGGCTGGGATCAGCGTAGTGCAATCTGATGACCATCGAGCTGCAAGGTGACACCTCCAAAGTGGTTGGAAAACACGCTAGATCCATCTCCATGAGAAAACTACCACTTCTTTGATCAGGAGTGATGAACCAACTCTCTTGAATGAGAGAAACGCAACATGTAAGGTGGCTGGTTTGCCTCAAACCAGCAAGCTCGAGTCTCAAAATCTGTCCTAGTCTTAGCCGAGAATCACTCTCAAGAGCAACCAATCATTCATTTCTCCAACCCATACTCAAAATTCCTCTCCAACCCATTTGTTGATGAACAAATAAACCCATCAAGTGGCGGACAAAGAAAGGAATAACATCAACAAATTTGGAAATTTGATCCTTATTCCTCCAATAGCCCTTTCCAAATGTAATAAGCTTTATCAAGCCAAGTTGAGAATCCCAAGCACGGATACCCAACTGAAAATGATTTTCAACACAATGCAAGGTAATCTCAATGCATCCCCAAGAGCTAGTACGGATCAAATGTATACTGAAGAGATTGATGCCTCCTCTATTGAACCCTTGAAGCCTATCCATGAAAGTTTCAACAACAATGGAGCATAAAATATTAAATGACCTCAAATCCAACTCCAAAAATGGACTAATAAATGCCAAAGCATCATTCAACCAAAGGGATGGATTGACAAGCATACAAACACCAAGTTCTAGTCCATCTTTCTTCCCTACTTCATGAGTAACAAAACTGAAATCTTTGCTCCTTGCTGCTGTAATGAAATTACCAGCAGCTACCAAGTCTTGCTTTGTTAACACCTTGGTGTCGGAGATGTTGAAATCTCCTCGAATCAACACTTCCCATGTAGAGACTCCATCCTCAAACCCACTTATGCATTCATTACTAATAAACATACGTGGCACATCCTCATGGAGTGATATCAAAGCATCCTTAGATTGGAGTTCATGCTTGACCTCATGCTTGGTCACTTCACTACTTGACTCATTTTTCAAAACAAAGAGAGGATTGTCATAAGTTGCTTCAGCACCCACTTCAAAGAAGGGATTATCAAAGTCTTGGAAGCCATTCCTTTCGTCTCGCTGCCCCAAATCTGCACATACAACTTCTGATTTCCTTGTGACACTTACAAGATCGAACTCCTCTTGCTGACTTCACTACTTGACTCATTTTTCAAAACAAAGAGAGGATTGTCATTAGTTGCTTCAGCACCCACTTCAAAGAAGGGATTGTCAAAGACTTGGAAGCCATTCCTTTTGTCTCGCTGCCCCAAATCTGCACATACAACTTCTGATTTCCTTGTGACGCTTACAATCAAGTTCTCCAATCGCTTGCTGGATTTCTTCAGCTCTTTTTACATTCTCTTGCTTTGTGAAAAATTTGAAATCAGCAAACTGATTTTCCACCTCTGTAAATGCCATTTGAGTTTCTTCTAGCGTAACTCTTGTTGATTCAAGTTCCAGAGAAAGTTCATCAAACTCCCTCTCTCTATCTTGAGAAGCACAAATGGTCCTTTTTGCGACTTCAAAGGCATGACCACGATCTTCAACCAAGTGCATGTACTCGGACTTCAAGGTTACCAAAGAGTTTCTGATAAGTTGCAGATTGGGGAGAGCAACTTCATCCTTAACTCCTCTTCTTCTCTCTTCAAGTTGAGCCTTCCAATAGAAATCTTCAATCAAACTGAGTGTGTGATCAAACAGGGATAGAGCTTGCACTTCCTTGTCAACGGACACCATGAATTGTCTGTCCCAATCATGAGAATTCAAAGATGATGAACTGCTGATAGGCTGCAACTGAAAATCAGAACCTTGCCCCTTGTCTTTGCTGCCCTCAATGCTGCTCCAACATCCTTGTACTTTACCACCCACATGCGGATAATGCTCAATGCCATGGAGATGATCATTCTCCATGATTTCTTCGACTCTATGTTTGCAATCAGCTTCATGAATGGAAAAATCAGACTTGTGTTCGTAAACCTCTTTAACTCTTTCCCCTTCAAGAGCCATATGGTCTTCTAGCTCTTCTTCTTCATCACTGTCTTCTTGATCAAACATTATAGCAGCATCCATCTTTCTCAAAGGATCAAAATCATCCGCTGTTCGGAAGGTTTCCGTAGAAACATTTTCTTCTTGAGTGGCTGCAACCATTTCAAAGAGATCATTATGGAGCTTCTTTGAACACTCTTCTTCTTCGATGACAACTTCCTCTTCAATGGCCACCTCATAGTTTGCCATGCAATCTGATTTTTTATCTTCATCTGGATCAAAGGGGAATTCATCCCACAAAGGTTCTTTATCATACCTTGTTGCAACACACCTGGATCCCAAATGCCAAGGGGTTGATTGAGATGAGCAATAGGAAGAGGTTTTTCATGCTTCACTGGAAGTATTGACTCAAGGAATAAGTCAGATCCTGAATCTCTTAAGTTGATATCTTCAAAAACATTTTCTTCCAATGGTTTGGTTTGCTGGTCAAACCCAAGTCCAACAATGTCACCACCAAAATGAAGTGAACATTCTTCGATGCTGCTTGTTTCGAAAACTTCACCTTCATTATCTTTTATGGAACCATCATGAGAGAGTATGTCGCTGATTTCTTCATGTGGAACTTCTTGGGGAGTTGAGACAGCAACAAAAGTAAAACTATCCACCACCAATTCTTCAACACGAGGTGGTACAGTCATGTTGGAATCATTGCCAACTTTATCACTTTGGCAATGCTCATAGGCTGATTCAACAGGACCATCAGTATTTCCTTCTACTTGCTCTTCTTCAGCAAACTCATCCCATACAACAGTACTACTAAAATCTTCAGTGAAGCCCTTAGCTTCAAGACCTTCATAGGTTGAATCCTTATTAGGACTCAAGACTGTCGTTCTGTTCTTTTCACCAAGCTGATCTTCATCACTTCCTATTACATGCAAGTCAAGGGAAGTATTATGGGGATTTACCCTTAACTCTTCACTTGCCACGGTATCTTCATCAAGCTCACAATCATTTTGATGTAACATGTGCACCTTTCTATCCCGACTTTCAGACTTAGCATAAATCTTTTTGATTCCCCACTTAATGTCAGGATCCTTCATTAGCATAAACAGTTCCTGCATTAACTCAAGTAAAGACTTCTCTGTAGTCATCTCTCTCTATACGTAGTGTCTGGTATCTCTATCACTCATCTGACAATTAGATCATTGACTACTTTCATAGGATGGCAGGATCTTGGCTCTGATACCATTGAAATATTCCGAGCCAAATTTTTTCAACTTTTCAATTACAATAAGCAGAGCAATACACAGTCATTAGGGTTAGCTCTAAACCAAGACGATGCTGAAGCAACTCTAACCAGAATGTACACTAGGATCCCGAGGTGGGCAAGGTGTGAGCATTGGTCAGAGGATCTTAAAGAAATGCTGATACAAAGAACTCTAACCAAGAATGCGCCGGTGAACGACGAGCATGTGGTCAGAGGATCCCTACCAACTAATAAGCTGAAATAACTCGACGTCAAGAATGTGCTTTCCAATCTGAGATGGAATGGGAGCTACCATATGACAGAGATGCTAATAATTACAATGCAATTAAGGAAAATAAGCGAGAATGCTGAAAGTAAACTCGACACCCAGAATGTGCTTTCTAACCCGGAGTGGGAAAGGAGCTACCATAGGGCAGAGATGTAAGATATTACAAGGCAATTCAGAATGTAAAGTAATCATTCAAAACATGATAAGCAAGATTAGAGAACTGCTGACAGTACTACTGTTCAGCTTACAATAAGCAATAGAATGCCTGCAAGATCAAGGAATTAGAGCTCTTCAAATTGCTGCAATAACAAAAATGTTTTCCATAAGGCCTTTAAAACTTCCTGATGCTAATTCAAGAAGAAATATGCAGATTTCTCAAATCTGATCTGACAGACCAGCAACATGAATATCATAATCAGCAACACAGATCCCTAGCAATATGCTCATGACTCTCTCATTTCTCACCCAAATGATCTCAAATCTGATGCAATAGACTCTCAAAATGATGGCGCCTAACTTAGTAATAAGAAATGGCATCTAAAAATGGTTATTAATTACTGACACGAATCCCAAGGCACTCTAGAAAGTACGGCCTTCAAGGAATGACGAATTTGTATTATAAAATCATAAACTTCGTATTAAAATCTGAAAATATTCACGAAGGGGCGCCTCCAACAGGGAAACACAATGAGACAATACCCAGAATGAGAATGTTTAAGATTTGAGACTTGTGAGCAGAAATATACATTCAGCAGTCATGACCAGCAACTCTGGAATTGACAGGAAATGATAAAACTCAACTACGAAGCATAGGAAACCAACTATAACTGAGAAGACAAATCAATAACACTCAAACCTCTCAACTAGTTGCTGTCTTTCAAGCAAGAAGAAGAGCCAAGCTAGGAGGCCTTCATTCCTCGAAGCAATCCCGAAGCTAATCCGACAGCATAACATTCCTGTAGACAAAAGATAATCCCAATGAGAACCAACGACTTCCTTTTATAATTTGAGAGGATCTTCCCGGAAGCTTCTGGAACCCTAATCTTCTTTTAGAACCAAACCCTAATCCTCCAATAGGTGGCGTCCCACTTTCCCAAGCAATACTTGACTTTTTATTATAAACTTTATCTCTTCCTTGAAGTTGGCGTCCAAACTCACTTTAGCAATATTTGACTTTAGAGATATTAAAATATTTCCTCCATGTAGAAAATACCCTTCAAGGTCCCTTCTTTAAAACAATATTAATTTATGATGCTAGGACAAGGGATTATAATGTTAAATTATAACATTATAATATAAAATAGCTTATATCTCCATAAAGATGCTTCAGGAGCCAAATTCAATCACATCATCTGAACTGATTGAAATAGAAGTCAACTGACCTGAAGTCAACTTGCCAACTTGCCAAAAATAGAATTTACTAAAAATAGTAAATTCATGAACTTGCTCAGAATGTCGTGCAGAAACCACCAATGCGAAGCTCTCTGAAAAGCCAGAAAGAATCCGCAATCCAAAATCAACAATTCCAAATGCAGATTTAGCAAAAAGACGAAAACATCCTCCAAGAAGTTTGGAAACCCTGATTCAGGCTTCTGCTAGCTGACAGCTCACCGGGAATAGGCCATCAATCACTGAAAGGTGCAGTGCTAAAAATAGGGACATTACATAATCTTTTATCTTTTTGGCAAGCAAGAAAACTCTGCAGAATTTTGTATTCATAAAGACTTTGAGCTTTATAATTACAAGTTGTGAATTTTGAAGTAATATCAAGAAGTTAGAATTTCAGACTTTGTGCTGAATTCTCATTTTGCTTCCTTCATGTTCTTATGTCATTTTTGGAGCATCATTTTGTAACTACTTGAGAATTGTGGAATATTGCTGAAGAGAGATTCAATTTAAATATCTGCAGTCTTTATCCTGTAAATGTTGAAGGTTGAATTTGTAGTTAGTATTAGAAATTGAGAAGAATTACAAGACTTTGTGCTCGTAGTAGTTCTCATTTAGAGTAATCAATAGATACATCGTAGTTACAGACTTTGTGCTGTTTTATGTTGTATATTTTCATTAAGTAATCATTCTAAAAAGGGTAGATAGGATCTCATTCCTCAAGACTTTGCGCTTATTGGTTGTTTTCCTGTCCCGGAGGAAGTAACGGAAGTCTTTGCGCTTTCAGGAAACTTTATTTCCTCTTTCTTGATTTCAATGCATAGCTGCTGTAATAAGTTTTATCAACATGTGGTATTTCTTTTTTGTGAAGAGAAAAGAACATAATCTTTCCTGAAATAAGAGGGACGATTGCTGTCCTACCCATTTAGTTTTGTTTAGTTAAAGGGGGAGCCTTCCCTTAATTAGGAGAGTTTAATCTCATGTGCTGTGGTTGAAACCACAATTTTGTATGCTTTCACAAGAATACAAAATTTTCAACCAATACATTGCATAAAAAAATACAATTTAGAAAAAATAATCTTACTGACAAAAAGCTTGACTAAATGTAGTCTCTTGTTAGTGTACTTCATAAAATCGCAAACATGCTATCACTAAATAACACAATAAATTTAGCTGAATATTAGTTTTTGTAGCATAAGTTTAACATCAACTAACCTTAACAATTTATGTGCTCAAGGCATGTATTTATAAGCGTTAAAATTTTTACGGATTTAAGAATATTTATGTTCTTAACTAGTAGCTTAAAGACTTTATTATGGTATTTGGTTGTATGCAATTTAAGTACTAAGGATTCAACAACTGAAAGCAACTTTCTCTTTTCAATATGTTTTCTTTTGTTGTTTTAAGAGAAAAAAAGGATAATGAGTTATTGAAAAAGGCTTATGTAAAACTAAATTGGATAAATGTAGAAAACATCATATTTGTGATGTGGAAGTCATTCTTGACAGATTACAAGATTCTTTTGTGACAAGGAATGATTTAGTTCATATAGCATAAATGAATATGCCCTTACTTCGCTTTGATATTGCCAGGCAAGATCAAACCTTGGAGTTAAAGCAGGCGAGCTTGTTATTGCATTGATTCCAGCTTCACGAGAACAAGAATTGAGGCATGTTTGGCCACTTATTGCTTCAGCTGCGAAATATATCTCTCATGTTTCTAAAACTGATAGAAGGTGAAGAAAAATTGGTTACTTTTATTTTTTTCTTACCTTGTTTTGCACATACACCATGATATTTTCATTGATAGGCACTTGTGATGGAAAATTTATTATTCAATTCATACTGAATGGATTTTTGTACTTAATATTTGATAATGTGTGTACACATGTGTGTATCACTAAACATGTTTAAACATGCATATATGTGGTATAAGTAGATTGACAATTTGACATTGCCCCTTTTAGACTTGTGCTTTGTTATAAGGTCAAACTTTGAGGGGGTCGAAAATTAAAATATTATATAGGTGTTGACGTTTAAATTAGCACCTCTCGAGTACTAATTGTAAACGTTCAGCTATTACAACTGTTTTGCAAAACTTCTTCGTTATATAAAGAGAAGTCCCTCTTTGCTGATGTAATGCGTAAGAGAGGGTAGAGTATACTTAAGGTTCCTATCTTTTTGTACTCAGCGGTAGGACACAAGGGTGCACAAACACAATGTGCCATAGCTAAGCTTTTTCTTTGGTTTCGACAGATCTTAACTACGACTATTCTAGTTTTTAATCTATCCTATATCTTCAAGGTAAACAGAGCATGAGGTAATAGGAGCGGGAATGGATTGGTTAGATCACTTGAATCCGTTGTCTCCTTAGAATATGGTTGAGGCTTTGAACTCTCGGATATACGCTGGGATAAGGTTTGATACAAGCAAACGCTCTTCACGGTAAGTTGGATCTGAGACCTGCTAAGGAGGAGGAACCCCTATTCGAGGTATGGGCTAGGAAACGACTTACAAGAAACAACAAATTACGATGTCTTGGCCGACAAACTTGCTAAGGAGGAGGAACCCCTATCCGAAGTATAGGTTGAAGGACAATCCATTAGACAACAAATGACAACCGTTAATAACAAATATCCAAGGAGGAGGAATGTGATGTCCCGATGCGGGCCCCTATCGGAAGGTGACGTAGGTCTGTCCGAACGGTTTTTCCAGCCACGTGTTCGGGGTCTTCGGCGGGAGTACCTATCCTGGGGATGCCCCCTTAACGCTAAGAGGGGTGCCGTTCACTACTAGTTCGGGCTTTTGGTGCAACGGTAACTAACTTGGTATTAGAGCTGGAGGTCTCAAGGTCGAGACCTGCAGAGCGTGGTGGGCTGTGCCCGATGCGGGCCCCTATCGGAAGGTGGCGTAGGTCTGTCGGCGGTTTTCCCAGCCATGTCGGGGTCTTGGCGGAGTACCTATCACAGGATGCTATAGCAGCTAAGAGGTGCCGTTCACCGGTCAGGGCTTTTGGTGCAGCAGTAACTAACTTGGTAGCAGGCTGGAGTCTAGGGTCGAGACCCGCGGAAGCGTGGTGAGAACATGATGTCGATCACGGGCCCCTATCGGAAGGTGGCGTGGGGTCTGTCCAGGCGGTTTGCCTTGACCACGTGTCAGGGGTCTTTGGGCGGAGTACCTATCCTGAGGGATACTTATGCCTTCAGAAGGGTGCCATTCACTGCGATCCAGGCTTGGCTTTGGTGCAATAGTAGCTTCTTGAACTGGTAGTGAGCGGCACCCTCTTGGATGGCCAGACAAATACTCTGTCCGAGGCCGAACCGTGGCTGGGGAGCTCACTGAGACCAGAACCGTCTTCCGACAAAATATCGAACTATCCTAAGGGCTCTCGCGAGGAGGAAATGAAACAACAAGCTATTTAAACACAAAGACGTTGTGGAAGAACTCAAATCCTTAGATCAAATTGCTTGTGCCTTTTGATTTCTTTTCTTCAAGATTTCTGAACGAATTACAAAGATTGAGACAGCAAAGGCACGAAATCATGCACAATTACGATCAACCAATGAACTCTCATCCAAGAGTGAACAAATATTCGCTTTCAAAGCTGTTGGCAGCAATGGCGCAACAATTTTGCATGGCAAGTAAAGGTTCAACAAATAATGAGCCCAAGGCTCTTATTTATAGAACTCAAAGGAGTAGACAACCCTAAAATCTCCTTGAGTTAACAATAAGTTCTTGCCAATCAATTAGAAAGAATTATTCCTATGAAAGGGAAACAAACAGTTAACTAGAAAACTACTTCAGTTAACTGAAAGTAAACAAAGAGTCAATTGGAAACTACTTCAGTTGACTGAAAGAAGACTGAAGGTGAACTTTAATACAAAGTATGCCTCCAAAATAGACATCCACATTTAGTGGAGATTCGAGATCCACAAATTATGGAAGTCAATTAGACATCCTTAATCAGTGGGATCTGACAATACATGATTTGTGGGATGTGGAGTTAACTTGGAAAGGGGCATCAAGTTAACTCCAATTACATTTAATGTCTTTTAGTTGACTTGGAAAGAGGCATCAAGTCAACTTCAAGTATCATAAATGCCATTTGGAGGGTAGGACGTCCCAACTAGGTGTGTAACAACTCATCTCATAATACACAAGTAAACTCAAGAATTTACTAGAAGGTAAATAAACTTAGTAAACATGAGAGAGAATTTTTTTTTTTTAAAAGAACATTTGCGTAAGCACAAGAATAAAGTATAACTTTTCCAGATAAATTCATAACTTGAATTCACATGTAATCATAACTAGAATCAAGATAATTCCTTACAATATTCATTTATTTCACATGAGATACACTTAGCATAAAGAATAGTTTTACCTCATAGGTGGAATGTCATAAACCATAACATGGAGTTCACTGCATTTGAAATGTTGATGTCAATCTTCACAAGACTTGGTGAGTCTTCTACTACAGAGGAAGAGCATCATCCGAGTGTTTTTCCTCCAACCACGGACTCAAGTAGTCCCCCGCACACTTCCTCTCTGGTAGTGCCTTGGCGCTTCATGAAGGATATAGATATAAGGAACTGACAAGTTTCTCCATCTCAGTCCTAGGGATGTGTCCTACAAACTCAATCGACCATACAACTCTAGATCCCTTCTAGCTAAGTATGATCATTCTGATTGGTCATGCCATCTAGACACTCACCTCTGACTCGTCTTGGAACTGTCTCATCCTATAGTTTACTTACTTTATTTAGTACTCTAGACACAAACTAGTCTGTATAGAAAATCCATTTAAGCCAATCTGACTTAGAACTAATCCTTAATCTAGGATATTCATTCATTATAGAAATTTAGGTATGTTGTACCCAAAACCAAAATTTTTGCTTCATCAAGGCATTTTGTTTAAAGAGTCTAAATCTTGCTAAAATGATGTAAAATACAGCTTTTGGGCAATATCAAGCATGGAGTTTTGTCAGTAGTTTGTCAGTCAAAGTCAATTTTATTGAACAGAACCTGAAGCAGAGAATCAAAATAGAGCTTTTCACGATGGAGGAGCATCTCACGACGGTATTTCACGTCGCACACGGTCATTCCAGTGAACGAGACAGAGTTTTCAGTGGTTAAATTATGAAGATTTCTCAGAGAAAAGCAGAAAAGCGCAAGTATAGCCTAGGGGCGCCCAGCTTTTTGAAGGTCAAGATCTTGTTGAAAACGCTCAAGCATCCAGTCAATCTCTTCAGAATTGGTCTGGCTATCCGATGAGCTATTTAGCAAAGCTTTCCGAGACCTGCAGCTCCGACAAACAGCGACAGAAGTTGAAATTCCCAAAGTTCCAAATAGGAGGAATTTTGTCTTTTTCAGGCAAAAGCGCAACTCTAGCCTGAGGGCACCCATATTAAAGAGGGGGTAAATCTTGGTATTTCTGATAGCGGATACAGTCAATCTGTTCACGACTAGTCTGCTTATCCGGTGAGATATCAAACGCAGTCATCTGAGTTTCAAAACTCCGGCAGCAGTCGTCTGAAGATTAGCTTATAATGGAGTTTTCACGTTTTTGAGCTTCTCCGTTGATTCCCAGTGCAAGTACAGCCCAGGGGCGCTGGTTTAAAGGACCCTTCAGATGCCAAAATTTGCAGATGAAGTCTTCCTGACATCAGTACTACTCTAGCCTAGCTCCATGATGCATCATCCAGCTTGTCGATCCGACGTTCCAGGTGATCGTGGCGGAGGTTCTACCAAGCACGTAATTTCACGGGCGGACCAACAAACAATTTGCAGTGTATTTTTATAGTCTAGAGGCGCCTAGCCTTTAGGCCTGTCAGATGAGGCCGTTCGCGTTCGAAGTTTTCACGGCTATTGAGCGTAATCATTTTATCTATCCAACGAGCCTAGCCGTTAGCCTTCGGGATTTGGCAGTCGCTCGTACGTGCGAGGTCTTTGGCGAAATGCTGAAGAGTGAAGACATCCGGAAAACTGAAGAGTGAAGACATCCGGAAAATGGCCAAGTCTGGAGCGGTAATTTTAAATAAAATATGCACTGGAGTTTTTGAGGTCTTAGAAGCAGTTTTCTTGCTTTGTCACCTCTAAAGACTTCTCTTGTGGGCCCTTCTGGCTGTCCGTTAAAACAGATAGTGCTTGAATCGGGTCATCCCAGCTCCAGATATCAGAGGTCAAAGTAGGGTACTTGGATGAAAGTTCGATTTTCGTCAAAATGACATCAGTGCAACTAAGAGCCAGGGGCGCTTTTACTTTTAAGGCCCTTAACACAGCTTTCAGGTGTCGTGCATATATCTGTTGGATGCATAATGTCTCCATCATGCAGTGAGCTACGTTTCCTGTCGCCAGGGTTCACTGTTCGCCGTCAACAGCCGTTTGAAGTGTCGATGGCAGTTTAGGAATATGGTTGTCGGAACCCGTAAATGAATTTAATCAAGGGCGCCTAATTTTTCAGGGTGTTAAATGATGGATTTTGCAGTAGTGTCTTCCAGTAGACATTTCTTCCTTGTTCAGGCTTTCCGATGAATATCTCGTTCAGTCTCAGCATCTCTCGGTCACCCGGAAATCAGTGGCGAAGATGGCCAGTCGTAACTTTGTCGTCGGCTATAAAATAGGAAGTTAATAAAAAGTGCAATATCTTGAGCAAATGGACGCCTATGAGCTTAAATGATGACTTTTCGGAATCAGTGAAGTCTAGCGGTGAAGCCTAAAGCTTCATCCGTTTTGTCAACTAAAGTTGAATAATATTTAATATTTATTATGCATATTTAGCATTAAAATGGCAAATCTCTAAAATTGATGCCATTGCAAATTGCATGATGAATATTAATTTATTATTATTTATTTCCGGACTCAGTGTCAGTATCAGTGTAACTGAAAGGGGTCCAATCAGAAGGCTTCTATTTTCAGCTGAGGTTTTAAATCTTGCAGTTGTCAGATTGATGCGAATTTCATCTTCTTTAAGCATGGCACCATCTTCATTTATTATTCACAAAGCTAAAAAGAAATTCGTTTTTCTTAAGAGAAATTCATATTTTTCAAGCAAAATTCGTTTTTCTTCAAGGCAAAGGCGTATTTTCAAGCAAAATTCGTTTTTCTTCATTCATAAGGCGTATTTTCAAGGGAGATTCGTATTTTTCAAGGCAATTAATATCTTCAAAGTCAAAATTCGTTTTTCTTCAACCAAAAGGCGAATTTTAGCAAACCAAAGGCAAATTCTTCATCAACAATCATTGGTGAAGACATCAAAACATTTTATTTGCAGGTACAAGTCAGAATTATCAGCAAACTTCAGACAAGATGGCGATTTTAGCAGAAGCAGAGCACTAAAAACTTCTTTCTTCTGTCTTAAATTCTTCTATTTCTCGTCTTAAATTCTTTCGCATGTTTGAAGAATTGGCGACTTTTGGCAAAAGAAATCATCTGGTTTGATTCAGAATAGCTTCCTCGAGAAAACCCATGTGCCAGAATTTTTCAGGAAAATTTACTCCAGAGCATCAGTTCTCGAGGCTCTAATTTTCTCAACTGAAAATTCCTTGCATGGTCAAGTAGAAGTCAGATTTTCGCAAATCTGACATTCTGGGTTGTCTTAGAATCTAGACAAAACCCATATCTCATATTTTCGCCGAAAATAACTCTTCGAAAGGCTATTTTTAGCCTCAGCAGGCTATTTTTAGTTTCCAGAAAAATTGTCAGAATATAGCCGTGTTCACAGTCAATAGGCAAGTTTTTCAGAGTACAGTACACACAGACTGAATTCAAGACCAAATTGGTCTTAATTCATGATTTCGTTAGAAAAGCTGAGACCGATTTGTATCAAGCCACAAAAGAGATAATGGCCATCACTTCAGTCACGGAGCCGCCAAAGTTATAAGTCAGTTAAATGCTAGTTTGAGTGTGCAAAGATTGCCAAGATTGCTCAAGTTGCTAACATTCAGATGCTGATGCAGTTGGCAGCCTCGTTGAGGGATTGCTTGTTCGAGATCACGACCAGTAGACTTCAGTTCCCACCTCTCAGGATAGACATTACACACAGGAGTTAAACTTGGCGTTACCTTCTCAAGTTAACTCGCTGTCTTATCTCATGCATATCTATTCTAAGATTAGCTTTACACACTTGGAGTTTCATTTAGGGTTTTCCGTTAACTGATGGTAGTCTTCCAGTTAACTCGCTTTCAATAAGGACGTGCATGCTCGCACAATTGTCCATTTTTAGATTAGATGTTTCGGTTAACTGATGGTAGTTTTCCAGTTGACTATATAGTTTACTTCATTAGGGTTTGGCAGCAAATCTTGCATGCATTGCAAGACTGTAGATGACTCAAGGTGATTTTAGGGTTCCCTACACCTTGATGTATATAAATAAGAGCTTTTGCTCATTTGTAAATAACTTTTGCTTGAGAGAGAAATATATGCTGCGCCTACCTTGCCCTCAATATTGCTCTTTTGGTATTTGTTCATGTGTTTTTGCTATTACGATTAATTGTTATGCCACATAGGGTTTCATGCAATTGTAATGGTGAATTCTTTCTGTTTTGTACAACTTTACCATTATGATCAATTGTTATGCCACATAGGGTTTCAAGAGGTTATGATGATAAATCTGTTTTGTGTATCTTTACCATTGTGATCAATTGTTATGCCACATAGGGTTTCAAGAGATTGCGATGATAAATCTGTTTTGTGAACCTTTTATCATTATGATCAAGTGTTATGCCACATAGGGTTTCGTGAGATTGTGATGATAAATCTGTTTTGTAAGTCTTTACTATTTTGATCAAGTGTTATGCCACATAGGGTTTCATAAGATTGTCATGGTAAATTCTTAAATCTGTTTTGTGCCCAATAAACTTGTCTAGATTGAGCTGATAGATGTGCCACCTTGCCTTCAAGTAGAGAATCTAAACTCGTTTATCGTCTGATAGTCAAAACCCTGCTCCATTTCCTCATGCTCTGTTTTCTTGAGAAAATTGGATAGATTTAAAGTAGATAGCTTAGTTGTAGTTAATGATCTACGAAACCAGAAAATCCTTAGCTGTAACGTTCTTGGTTTTCTTAACCTTGTGCCTCTTCCAGCTGAGAACAAAAAGATAGGACTTAGATTACTTTCCTTTTTCATGCATTCCAGCACAACGAGGGAGCTTCCCCTCCTAATTTGAAGAGCACTCATTGCGTAGTGTACATAGCTGTCCGTACAAACCTGCACTCCAGAGGTGTTAGATTTTACGCCAACAAGGTATTTCAAACCTTTTAAAAGTCCCTTATTGCATCCTTGCAATATCTAGGGTTTATGACTTCCTGTCATTTACTCTCAAGATTCAATACACAACATCTTTCATGTGTTGAATCTAGTTTTGACATTATCATAGAATCTCTTAAGGTGTTATAAAGACTTCTTGTCTTGTTCTATGGTTTTCTTGACCTTTCGCTGTCAATCAAAATAGATATATGTACAATGTCATATCTGACATAAGAGTTATAGATTTCCCATATCCTCCTTGTTCCAATACTAGGGTTTAGCTTCTCTAACCTAATACATGGAAATATCAACATTCTTGTCCTTCCAAAGGAAATAACATAAGCGTAACAGATCATAAGAACAAAATGCTTCTGGTCCTTCCTAGACTACTTGGCATTGTTTGTGTTCACCTTTTTATGTTAATGAAATAATATAGTACTCAAGGTATTCCCTCACCAATATAATATCTAAAAGAATCCTGTTGTTTCATATCATTAGTCTAATCTAAGTCAATCTTTCAACCCTTGAAAGGTTTGACTTATAAAAGATAATGAACTGCTTTCGACCCTTGGACCACGTGGAACAACTAAATTCCAACATAAGTTAGGTTTTCAATACTTCAAAGTCCAATCCTTGGACACTTGATGTTATCCTGAAAACCCATACTTAGGTTCATGGTTTCATAGACACTTGGAACTAGTGAATCCACATCACATTATCCCATTTTCTTGGACAAAAGGTACATTCTTGTTTTCAACACTTGCCCCACCCGGTCAAAGTTTACTTAGTTTACCTATTGTCAATTTTGGAATCAATACATAAAAAAATATAAAGGGCTCAAATTAAAACATCTACGAAATGCTCATAAAGACTCATAGAGTCAATCTCTTTTATAAGTTCCTCCTTAAGAAACTTCCTAATGCCATATCTAAAAAATATTGCCATCTGCAAAGTTGGCATTTACCTTCTTTAATACCACTAGTTTATAATATGACTAGGGTAAGTTCTTGTAATCAAAGAACCTATCAAGTAATCACCTCACATAGGGAATACGACTTAAAGTCGTGATTTCAAGAAAGCCATATCATATCTACATATATAAATATAATAACCTGCTCATCTCCATGAAGAGTCATAATAACCATGATATGCACAATATGCACAAATAGTCGAGGCTCGACATCACTTACTATTGGGTTACTATCAAGTTGGCAAGATTAAAGAATCAAGTGCACACGGTGTCAACTCAATTGTACCAATGATTTAAGATGTTGTGTCCTCCAAGAATGAGGCCATTCTTATAATGGCATGCAACAATTTCGTGGTATCATTTTCGTAGGCCAATACCCTTGACCTGCCTTTAACAAAAAAACTATCGCCCTAGAGAGCTCTGTAATAATACTAGGTTTGAAAGAGTTAACAAGTGGAAGACAAAGATTATAAGGCATCATTTAAGATATGGAATGCACAGTACTGGACGCATAGTAAAGGTTTAGAACTAAGGTGCTCATGCGAGTATACCCACATAGGGTTTATGGCCTCAAGCTGGCCAAACGCCTCAAGCGAGAAAGATTTCAGAGTGTCAAAGATTATACTTATTTGGGACTCCAAGAGCCATCATATTCATCATTATTCATTGATAAGTATACAGTTCAACCCTATGCATGAAATAAAACTTTGCATTTCTTAATCTTTATAGCCGACACTGCCGACATTACTATTATTCGAAAGGAGATAACACTGAATTGCAAATGATGCATTAGATGAACCGAGGGATCTAATTATAAGCTATCTGTATTTATGCAATGTAGAGTATTACAAATGCAGGTCTTAGAGCTCGAACACCCGTTGCTCTAGTCGTCCACACCGACTATGGTTCGCTGCAACTCGAGAGAGGAGATCACAGTGTTCGCCACCTGCTCACACATCCTTCCTCCAAGACTATTCTCCTACTCTTTTCATCCCATACGCTGGCAAATAGACTCCTGTCCATCCACATAATTAAAGAGAGTTTTTCTTTTCAAAGGAAACTATCTTTTCTTCTTTGGTAGTCTGGGGGTTGAGAGACTCTCTAGTGACGAGTCAATGATTCTATTTAGTTCCTCTGATCCCCGTTTTGTGTTTCTTTCCCTCCCGAATTGGTTCCCAAAAATCCCTCCGAGAGTCGGTTGCCAAGGATTTGTTAATCCGTTCCAACCATCACCCCCTTTCCTATCAATGTGGTCTAAAATTTTACCTTCAACCTACATGACAACGTTGGTCTACTACTTGGCACAAAAATAATGGGCAGTTATAAGATAGTTGCAAAAGTTAGTTGTGAAGAATTCAATTCTTCGGTACTTAGCTAGACACCAAAACATCCAGTAACTCCATCGACCTTGTCATTGCAGGAGTTGGTTATTAAAACAATTATGAAAACGATTACATTTACTCGCAAGGTCTAACGCCTCCAAGAGAACTTGATTTCAATAATGCTTAATTAGTCTTCAAGGTAATAATTATCTCCCGCATGGGAAGGAGGTTTCCACCACGTGGAACCAATAATCTTTCCATAATATACTCGCGCCATCATCGGATAAGGATAAGTGCAGTCTAATATGGCCCCCAAAAGAATTGAAACAAAAGCCATTACCAAAGATTCAAGAGTTGAACAATTTCTTCAAAGAAATTTTCTCTTCTTTAAATAAAAGTTGGGTCATAACGTTTAACTCTCGGCTTATGTAGCCATTGCCAATTTTAACATATATTTTAAAATATTAATAATTTAAGAAATATTAACATCATGGGAAAGGTTGACGATATAGGTCATTACATCGTCTTACTAGCATATTCATCAAAACGAATGAATTCAATGATGATTATAATAATGACTTCCTTTTGCAAGGAATCAGACTATCATATTAGTTCCGTGACTTATTAAGCCAATTTAAACTATTATCAAGAATATAGACAATCATGAGCACCCAATTAAGCAAATGAGGTCACAACATAAACTCGTTACGACTTGAGAAGCGACATATTCGCCAGAAAGCAACTGTCTCAATTGCAAAACAACTAAAGTTCAACCATGACGACGTCACTATCCCCAAAACAACTAGGTTGACGTGAAACATTTGAAATATATTTTAAACGACATCAACAACTTGTTGAGTCGAGAAATTAACTTAGACCAAAAAGGGTTGAGTATCACTCACCCGACTCAACTAGGTTCACCAATTTGCACCAATACTAGACCTAAGATGGTGACAACCTGTTCTCTTCCTTGTATCTATACCCTTCTCTCCAATGATGCTCTCCCTCCCTTTCTCGGAGGGCGAAAAACCTGATTCCTGAATGAAATTTTCCATCATCAACTAAAGATTAGTGTATTAATAATCATTTCATAATCCTCATGAAGTCATCACATCTTGACAACTTTTAAACACATGACAATTTTAGTGACATAAACATAACCCAAGAAAACATAGATTTTTCTAGACATTTTTCCTAAAACATCTAATCATCTACTAGTTACTTCAAAAGTAAAAAGTAAAACAAAGTTAAAGTTAGGGGTGTAACAAGGTGTCTGACACCTCTTCATCTTGAGTCAACAACTCCTTTGACTAGTTGTTGACTTTTTTCTGCCTCTTGCAAACTGCTTTTGATATTTGATCTTCTTTGTAGCTACGTCATCCAGCCTTGTTGACATGGAATGTGGAAGGTAGTGTGGTAGTAACCGGCGCCGGCTTTGTGTTTGGAATGACTACCTTCCGTATTTGGCTATGGTGTGAATGGTGATGTCATTAACGCCTTCCAAGGCGTCCAATCTTGATTACAGACTTTTCTTGATGCATGTTCGTGTTGAGTGTTTTCAGAAATTTGTGAAGTAGGACCATTTTGGTCTTGATTTCAACTTGAGAGTACTATATTATGAAAAAATCGATCGTTGACTGTAAACACGGATATATTCAGACAACTTATGAAACCCCCTAAAAATAGCCACCCGCCGAGAAGTATTTTTCCAAAAAAGATCTGGCACATGGGTTTTTGTAACGACCTATCCTATACGTGAAATAAAAAATTTCTTAATTTTTACAACTTATAACCAAAGTAAACGAGTAAATAACACTGTAATAAAATTTTTCTTTTCTTTTCAAATTGAAATACATCATATAAATATAATTCAATTCCTTTCATCATAAAATAACTTTTTCCTTTTCAAAGTAAATAACAGAGTACGAAAGCATAAGAATACATACACAGCTTGAACAACTTTTGCACAAATAGAAGTAAGATGGTCCAGGATCTTCCCTTTCAAATCTTGGTTCTTTAGACGTTTGTTGTGGAGGAGAAACATCACTCGGGTGCTTTTCCACCAACCACAGACTAATAATGCGGTCCCCCGCACATTCATTTTTCAATGAATGGCCCTCTCTTCGTCAAAAGGATTGGTTGAGTAACCAAATCTGTTAACCAACTGAGCATAGTGGTGTGTCCTACATAACTATATTCTTGTAATCCCACAATCCCAAACTAGTATGTACTTATTGGATCACGGTGAGCTGACAATGTAATCATCGCCCGATCTAAGAGGATGTAGGTACATTACATTATTATGGCCATAGTATTCTGGTTCAGTAAACGACTAAGTAAGTCATCTATCACTTACACTAGGCCGATTTGACTTGGGGCTACCTTACTCTACGTGTAGGCTATGTCCTTCAATGGGTATGGTTTACCCCAGACTTCCTAACTCAAACTATCTACTAAGAAATGAACTAGTCAATAAGTGTCTTATATCCTAACTCCTAATTTAGGAAATCTTTATCCTAGGAGTGTTTAGCTTGTCACAGTTAACCTAATAACATAAGCTTGAGACCATACTTGGTTTTGACATCATTTCGTTCTTAGTAGGTAATAATTACTCTATGTATTCTCCATATACGGAGATCATACAAAATGCAGTAATCAATCAAATGCATATAAAACCTCTCTTTTAAATCTTTTTCCATTATTTCCCTATAATACAAGGTAAGTTAAGCTAATCCATTAGGCTCCTTAAACATTTAATCCCCTTTTCACAATCCCTTTATCCTTGAATCCCTTTTACATTTTCCCTTTAAATGCATTAAATCCCTTATACATTTTCCCCTTAAATGCATTGCTTATGAATATTTAACAAGATAGTACTATTTTACTTGAGCTATTTGCAAACAACAAACACAAGACCAAAAGAATATAGCATTTCAAATAAAGGACCACAATAAAAGAGAATTCATGCTTGATATTTAAAGCTTCTTAACCCAGAACTGCTCTTCTAGACACTCCTTCAACAAACTTCCAGAACTCCAATTGAAAATGGCTTCTTTTGCAAGTTTCTCAAACTATGGCGAACTCTCAAGTCACTTCTCACAAATTGGATTCTATTAAAAATTTACTCAACTATGGCTCACTTTAAACTCACTCATAGCTCAAAAGTAATAATCACAGTAACCTGACAATTATTGGTAACAACTTATTGTATTTCTCAAACTCAGCATATAAGGAAAATACAGCCAATAAAGGAAATATAGCAACACAATCAAATGGATATGGGAGCTCAACAAAAATGCAAGACTCAGATTGCACAATGAGATACAACAAAGAATGGTTGGGTGTCTATATATAGGCCCGGAAATGCAACGAATTCCACCAATGAGGGCATGTAAATTGACAACAAAGTGCCCAGACTTATTCAAAATGCTACATGGCGGGTTTCTAAACCCTGAATCATCAAAATAAGAGTGATTCGACCCTCTTGGAGCCAAAATTTCAAGACTTATTCAACTCAGAACAGAAAAATTGCCACTTACAGGAAAAACGTCCAACTTTGGCGCATAATAGAGGATGATTCACAATTGCTGCGAATTGGTTAAGTTTTAGCTTGCAACAACACATTTCTTTCAGCTGGCGTTGCCTCATTTCCAGCGTTTGAATTTTTCCTCTAGAATTTGATGCGTTTGAAGCTCACGCCATTTAACGGGAAAGAGTTTTCATAGAAATATTTTTGTTCATTTCAAATGTTTCTTCATAATATTTTGATTCATATTTTTGCTTTATGTTTTAAAAACAAAAGGATCGATTCTTATAATAGAGACTTATATTTTCTCTAAAGTCAAGTGACTATATTATTCCCCATAATCCACTTTATAATGTTTACTCTTAGTAAAAGATTTGTATCTTTTAATTTTAACACTTTAGAGTTAAAATATTTAATTATATATATTTTATATATATAATATATGTATTTATATTAAGTATTTAATATATTCATATATATACATATATATATATATATTTTACATTACTCTCGTAATGTATATATATATATTTATATATATGCATATATTACCTTACTATAATATACAAACTTATATTTTATACCTTATAAAATATATAAATATATATATATATTTACACCTGTATTTATGTATCTATGTATATATCATATAATATAATTACTACATCGATATATACATATATACATACATATATATGGAAATTTCTAGACAATAATATGACAATATTATTTTCATCACAGATAATAGGCGAGGTGTTTATGTATATACATGCATATAACCATATATTCTCTTGTGTATACATATGTATTGATATGTTTATACATATGGATACGTGTACACAATGTATACATGTGTATACATACCCACTCAACCTTTAAACATATATCTTTCATATTTTGCATACAAGGATCACAGTGTAGTAAGTTTGACAAATAAACAATCATCACTCACAAAGCACAAAGAAGTAAACCAGACTCCTAAAGCCTATGGATGACTTATCAAGACCAAGTTATCTGACTTGGTTCCTCCAAACCCATAATGATGTGTGTGTATGCTCAACTAGTTAACATTACCGGTTAAACGACCAAGCCCCTCTCCCAAGTGATATTTCCCCTCCGCTTGGAGGAATGGTTCACATACCTGCATCCACCGTCATAAACTCATGACAATCAAATGCTCACAACAATAGTAGTATATATAAAATTCACAAGATATAACAACATTATTCATTAACCTCACAATGCATATTTTCACCATGATTAACATCAATTGAAACAACATAAAAATGAGACAATTATTAATGTACAAAACTCATATTGATAACAAGGTGCATCATATCTTATTCATTCATAGAATTGTCTTTTACAAACACATAATCCCTATGCAGTACTAATATATTAGTAGCTATACAATCGGGGTGTAACAGTTTTGTTCGTACTTCAATGCTGAACAAACCTAGTTCATTGGATTTTTGATTCTGAGACTTTTCCGGAAAAATCCTTAAAAATAGGGGCAGCAAGTTTGTTGATTCTGGAAAATTTGAAGAGATGGGTCTCACTGAAAAATTATGCTGGTCATACCCAGTTGGCTAGATCTATGATAGCCTACTGTTTTCGTGACATGCAAGAAATTTAAGACAGAAGAGAGGAAGTAGACAAGAGGAAGATTGGAAGTTATTGCTGCCTTCCTGGAAAAAATATTCTGCTGGATGCAACCTCTGAGAAGACAAACTTTCCCTGTCACTAATCTTCGAAAAATCACGAAGGTTTCACTATAGGAAAACTAAATCATGCCCCAATCAGGCTTGGTTGATCATGGGGCTTTACTAACCATACACATTTGTGTAGACCACTCCCATCAACTTTGTATCCTTTGATTGACTTGGTGGTGGAATACCCCTTATGGTTATTGAAGAATAGAATGCTAAAGCTAGGATTTAATAAAAAATAAATTGGCATTCAATGAATCTCCTCTCATAATAAAAATATGATCACAAGTCCTTGTAGGCAAATAGATTTAGAATTCATCTTGAATCTATAACACAAGAATTTGATCTGTTTTTCCCTATTGAAAGAAGACATTTTTTTAGAGTTTGATCATGTTTTGGAATACCATCTTCTGAAGGTCATAACTCACTTGATAGTGCTAGATTTTCTATTATGTATTATTTTGGTAAATTCCATCAAATTACATCAAACGATGTATGTGTGTCTAAAATTGAACTTCACAATAAGAAAATTTCACTACATGATAAGGTGTGTTTAGAGATAGAGAAGTATGACAGTTCCAGAGGGTCAGCATTCAAAAGTCATATCTCCCTTATTATTTCTTACATTTTCTATTGTGACTAGTTTACAGAAACACCATGGAATTCTGCTTCCACTGGTACTAGATTGAGTCCTATTCAATGGCTTGAGCTGAGAGAAAATCACATCTCAAGATAGGTTTTTCTTTCGAAAAAACAGATATTTTCCAAATCTGCGAAACGATTCTTCTACTTGCAAATTGTTGTTCTGAAACCATATGTAAAAAATCAAACATCCAACAACAAATAATGAGAATTACAGGAAATGCACACAAGAGATACAAATGAATGATATCAATGTACAGACATATTCACTATACTCTAAAGAATACCCTTAAGGTATGATTACACTAGACAGCAATCCTTAAGGATGAATGCAGTCCAGAATATCCTAATATAAGTGCTGAATTGAATTCAATTGCTTAATATTTCACATCCTCTCAATGAAATGATAGGAGTCCCCTATATAATCTCTAACATAATAACATCAATGTAGAGCAAACCCTTAACCACAAGTTTACCATTTGACACAATATTACTTAACCCACTAGTTATCAATTTGAGCAATATACTAACCGAGATTTTCGCATGTCAAATTAATTATTCAATAAACCAACTATACATCATAATATCATGTCGTTATAGGTACAAGAAAGTACATTAACTTTCAAAATAAGTTACAACTCCTTACAACCTACTGAATTAACTAAACTAGTACAACTCTCTGCAAACTTGAGTTGATAAAATAACACAGGGATAACTTCCTCAAAACATGCTAAGAGAATAACAAACCAGGACGACTCTCTTTAAACTATCTTCAAACTATCTAACTGAACATCAATCTAGAATCTGATGTCACTTAGCTGACATAAACCTTGTGATATTGTTGACATTTTCTATATGAAATGACATGAAATTTGAATGAAATTAAGCCTAAATTGCAAGAGAATGATCATATTTCTTATATGGATCAGTCATAGGTGCACATAATTCTCTTACACAAAAATATTGATGAGGTGATGATATCTTTCACAACAGTCAAGGGGTCTTTTGAACCTTTTCATCTCCTACCCCTCTTGAAATTGTCATTCATTATTTTCAAATCTAATAAAATTTTTCAATAAAAAAATCTTACTCTTTAGCTCATATGATTTCCTTTGGTTTTACCATTGTTTTCTTATCTTCATTTGACCAGTCTTATTTGCACCCAACGTTTAAATATACCATTATTGGTTAGCTATGGAATGTAAGTTGTAGTATTATCACTATCATGATGATTGTGTTGACTATATCACTATGATTGTGTAGCGTCTTAAAAGTTATAGTAAAGATTTATCAATTGCAGTATTTTTGTGAACAAATCTGTGTTGGAGTCTAGTTCTAATTGCAATGTCTTTGTTGAATTGCGGTAAATTCCATTGTCAAAAAAATGAAAACTCATGTAAGATTTAAATATGTGTTTTGCAGTCTGAATTAGTTTTGATATGAATTTGGAGTTTAAATAAATTCAAATATGAGCCATGTTTATGCTAATTCAGGTAATTGGATATAGAAAGCTGATGGAAAGGACTAATGTTGATTAAAAATTTTGATGAGGAATTTATTTCTTTCTCTGGATTATATACTGTTTTCATCCCCATATGATGGGCAGTATAAATTTGAAGGCAGAATGCCAAAATGTTGACCTTGTCTCTATACACATTTCATTGGTTGAAAACTGTTCTCCACGGGGACATGCTCCTAGTCCTCAAACCACCATCTCCATCCCTAGTGGCATTTCAGGTATGGAAGGATGGTAGGGGATGCCCCTTGGCCCTCCCCAAAAATTTTCAAATCTTTGAAACATTTCTGAAAAATGTTGCAGTAATTGGAAATGTTGTAGAGATGCTTGGCCATCACCAAGACAGCTGGGGATGTCTGAGATGTCCCTCAATCGTCGCGGGGACAGTCAGACATCCCCAATGGCAAGGCAATTTTTTATAATGTTGTGGTGAGCCCTGTTGGTTCTCAACTCAAACCCCAATATTTTCTTAAGTCTTAATGTGTTATTTAGTTTTTTAGAGAAAGTTTATAGACAAAAGAGAAGGGGCGAATCATATAAAAAACTCATAAATTGAGAAACAGAGCTATTTTCAACAGAATTAAATTGCAGAAGGTATTATTTATCAATAAAAAAGAGATCACAATTGCTAAACATACCAGAATGTCTCCAGATTATTTATTTAAAGAAATAAGCCAACTCGCCAGCCAAGAATGGTCAAATCTGACAAATATGGACGCCTAGCCTCCAGAATTGACTTTCCCCACTCAGAAACCGGATACAATGAGATGATAGTAGTAGCCGCCCATAATGAAGCTCAAGAAAGAGTCAAAAAGGAGACGCCCTAGCTTTTGGCTTCACACGCCATCCTCCAAAAGGCACAAAATTCAATGAAAAGAGTAGGGCCCAATGAAGATACTGAAGGATCAAGGTTGGAGCTACTGATTTGCTGAAGATGGTGACTCTGGATGAAGTAACCCTCTTCTTTACTGTCAATAACGGAATACCAAATAATAAACCTCTGATTGAAGCATGTAGAACCTCTGAATGAAGCTCTCAACTGCACTGATTCGACTGATCTCTCACAATCTCAAAAGTGCTCGACATTGAAGAGATATCGTTCTTCAATGGAAGATTTGTTCAAACCCTGATCACAGGAGAATGCACAAGAAGAAACAAAAAGGAAAAGTCGAAATATTTAATTGATGAGTTTCTCATTGCCAAATTGCCTTATATCAAGAAGGCACGCATTTCCAAGAAGATATGCCACTTTTGACATTTAAATCTTTTAAATTATAATTTAAGTCACTTTTCAATAGTTTGACTTAAATAAAGTGGGCGCCCTTTTTGTGTTAAGTGATTAAAATATTAAATCACCTTTATAAAGTATTTAAGTGATATAAAATGTATAAAGTCAATTTGACTTTATAAAAAAGGCATTAAGTTAATTAATTAACTCAAATCACTTAAAAATCCATAACTCACTCAAAACACCAAATATTCCTGTGTCGTCAGAAGCTATCGACTCCTAAACTGCTAACGCCTGCTGTGAACCAAACACTGGGCTCTGAAAATGAGAACGATCAAACTCTCTAGAAAGTACCACTGACCCTCTAACCAATCCAGCTAGCCCACAAGGGTCCAATAAAGGGCTAACACACTGTTGGCGTAACAACTAGCACCTCTGGAGTAAGAGTTGCTACGAACAGCCTATGTACACTACGCAATGAGTGCTCTTCAAATTAGGACGGGAAGCTCCCTCGATGTGCTTTACAAAAATACCTGCAAAGGGAAATAAACTAAACTAATTCCTGTCTTTTTGTTTCAGCTGTAGAGGTACAAGGCTTTCTCGAAAACTATATACGTTGCAGCTGAGAATTTTCTCTGGTTTCGCAGATTCACTAACTACAACTAAACTTAATAACTTAAATTCTATCCAGTTCCCTCAAGAAAACAGAGCATGAGGAAACGGAGCAAGGTTATGACTATCAGACGATAAACGGATTCAGATTCTCTACTTGAAGGCAAGGTGGCGCAGCTATTATCTCAATTTGAACAAGTTTATTAGGCACAAAATAGATTTAAGAATTTACTATGACAATCTTATGAAACCCTATGTGGCATAACACTTGATTATAATAGTAAAGACTTCACAAACAGATTTATCATCATAATCTTATGAAACCCTATGTGGCATAACACTTGATCATAACGGTAAAAGTTCACAAAACAGATTTATCATCACAATTGCATGAAACCCTATGTGGCATAACAATTGATCGTAATGATAAAGATGCACAAAACAGATTTATCTAAACTATGGAAAGAATCCACTATCACAATTGCATGAAACCCTATGTGGCATAACAATTAACTGTAATAGCAAAGACGCATGAACAAATACCAAAGAGCAATATTGAGGGCAAGGTAGGCGCAGCATATATTTCTCTCTCAAGCAAAAGTTAATTACAAATGAGCAAAAGCTCTTATTTATATACATCAAGGTGTAGGGAACCCTAAAATCACCTTGTGTCAACTACAGTCTCGCAAATGCATGCAAGATTAATTATTAAACCCTAATGAAGTAAACTATAAAGTTAACTGGAAAGCTACCATCAGTTAACTAGTACAAATAACCTAAATGGACCATGTCCAAGCATGCACGTCCTTATTTAAAGCAAAGTTAACTGGACACTACCTTCAATTAACTGGAAACCCTAACCCTAACTCCTGTGTTGATAACTCCAAGGACGAGATAAGCATGTGTTAAGTCAGCAAGTAAACTCAAGACTGAAAGTCAAGTTAACTGCTGTTCAGGACTCAACCCTTGAAATTAACTACAGGTTCCAACTGGCAGATCACTCCATGTCAACTCGGTCTAACACTTCGATCAAGAACTCATCGATCTCTCTGTCATCTGGCACTTTAACGCTGCTAAAAAAAAACAGTCTGTCTCTTTAGTTCTCTACCACTTTCCGTAATTGTATGCATGCCATCTTTACATTCTTTAGTCGCCCTTCTGAAACTGGCTGCAATCACTGAAACATTTTCTAATTTAGGCGCCATAGGTTCACCTTCAAGGCCGTCATGAATCAGCTTCTCGAACTCTGCTTGAACTTTGTCCAACTCAACATACGTGCCATCTTCCAGAAGATAATGACACGGAATCTGAACCACGAAACCGTTGACAAGTGCAAGTACTCCAACCACATCGTCCTTGAGTGAAAACAACTTAGTAGAGACCTTCTCACATATTTCCATTCTGAGAAGGTGCTGCTCTCTCCAAGTAAAGACTTTCTCCTGATCCTCATCAATCTCCAAGGCATCAAATGCAACTGACAACTGAGATACTAGAACACGATCTTTCGCCAAATTCTCTGCAACCGCAATCTCAAGTGACTGAACACCTTGACGGAGTTTATGTGCATCACTCCTTAACTGATACAAATCTGCAAGAAGACGCCGACCAGCAGCAACTAAACTATCAATCCAGTTGTCCAAAATTCTGCCATTACTGACTAACTGATCCAGTCTTCGTTGTTCTGCAGGTGTACTCTGAGGAAGAACAGATGCTCTACTCGGATTTCCATGAACAAGATCAGAAATATACTGGCGAAGTTGACTATTTTCAGCCTTGAGTAAGGCTTTATCCTCTCCATCCTTCGTGATTCGCTCTTCAAGATTATTAGTGACAATCTTAAGAAGAGTCATATCTGTCTCTCTAGTGGTCCTGCCAAGATTAGCCTTAGTAAATGTAAAGTCACCAACTTCGACTTCATCTAAGCTTTTACCCTCTGGAGGAACGGCAACTTCAATAACAATCTCTGATTCTGGAGTCTTCTCGATATGCACCTGTTTCTTGATCTTCTTGTTCGACCTTCTCTGATAAGGTTCACCGAACTCAGATAAATCAAGGTTGTACGAAGGTTCATGCCTCTGTCTTCCCAAAGACTTTTCGAGCCAACAAAACTGAACAATATTTTCAATTCTAGGGGAGACTGTCCTTGATGTATCAACCTGTGGTGGTTCAGTTGTCTCTGATCCTGCTTGAATTGGTGTCTCAGGTTCTGAATCTATGTCAATAGGTTGCATGTGAGGCGGACTAAGAGGTTCAACATGAGGCTCAGCCTGAATAATTGTCTCTACTGGAACCTCAGGAACATTCTCAATCTGTTTCTGCTTCCTCTTACCAGTAGCTCTTTTCCCCATGTTTCCACTGAGTCTAACCCCTTCAGGAGGTATTATAATGGCCTTGACTCTGGGTCTTGCTCTAGAAGTAGAAGGCAACAAAGAGAGATCCTTTGGCGGCTCTGCTACAGGAATTGACTTTCGCGTCCGTTTGCTCTCCAAGAATAACTTACTAGTCTTGATAACTGATCTGGAAACCTCCTCGATAGAAATATTCTCCTTAGCATACCAATCTGGTGAGCGAAGTGGCTGCCGAGCAACTTGATCCTTGACATATGAATTGAGAAGAACTTCTCCGTCATCATCCAATAGACCATCAACATCTTTTGATAGGTAATCAGAGAGCTGACCGATAGTGAGTCTACAATACTGACGACGACGAACTTCGAATTCATCTTCACAATTAGCCCAGAAATCTTCAAGTGCTGGCTTATGGGAAATCCCTCGCTCTAACTGATCTGCATAATGACCGAGAGGATCATAGGAAATCCTCTTAGTATAAGTCTTGAGTTTGAACCTTTCTATCTCAGTAGACATAAACCTGGCATCTGTTGCCGCATTGCATGTGAAAATTCCCAATGTGAATGGAAAATTAGCTGCAGTCTTATGAAGACTACGAAGAAAGAAATGAACATGCTGCATCTATCTGAGGAACTCCATGAAGATGAGATTATCTGAAGGGTACCTTGGTAACATCAGGGGCTCTCCAACATATCCATAAACTCGGATGTATGTGAAAGTAGGGAACTGGATAAACCAATCCGCCCAAGTCTCCATCGCTGATTTGGCCTCGGCAGAAATACAAATGTGCATCTCGTTGTCAAGATCTCTCACGGTTCTCATGGAAAAGTGATCATTCACTGCTCGGAAGTCCTGCTCAGATTGAGAGAACTCCAACTGAGGATAATACTCATGAACACGCTGAACACCGAGAGTGCCATTAGTTTTTAGAAGCCTGTAGCTACCTTGAAATGCAACCAAGTAAACCAAGTAGGATATCATATGAAACTCATGATACTTGAGAAAGTTAGTAATTTGCTGATGTAAGCAATCACTAATCAACATAGCCCAGTCAAAATGCTCTGTGTCATCAAGAATTTTGGTAATCAGGTAAAACATCCAAGAACGGAAAGTGCTAGCGTCTGATTGACCAGTAACTCGGTTGAGTAAAGTTATCAAAACAGCAACTTCCTCTTTGAATTCGCCACGACCAACCTTCTTAGGCATGTTAGTTTTCTGAACTGTCAGCCATTTCTGAGCTACCTTCTTCTGCGAACGTTGTTGATCAGCATCCCATATCTTCTCAGAAGCCTCCAGAACCACAGTAAAGTTATCTAAACGAGGAGGAATAGCAAAACATTTTTCTATGTCCTTCAGTTTGAGACTGCAAACAACTCTCCCGTCAACTGATCTGATTTGTCGTGAAGACGAGTCATAATGCTTAATGCAAGCAAGTACGAACTCAAGATCGAAAATAGTAACAGGAATAGATGCCGCTGCCAGCAACCCAGAACGCTCAAGATTCCTCAACAAATTGCTGCTAACATTCTCCAAACTGCTCAGATTCACCACTGGATAAACATGATTCAGGTCCGTATCTGACGTTTTGATGAAATTATGTGTAAGAGCCGATTTGGCCTTGTAATCAATGAGATTGAACTGCATTTTGAAAATGGTGACTTTTGACTGTAAAGTCAAATATACTTGAAGAACTTTCTGAAAACCTCTGGACAAGGCTAAAAATAGCCACAAACGAAAGAAATTTTCGAAGTTTTTTTGGAGCATGGGTTTTGTGCACAACGGAATTCTGAACAAACCTAGATAGCTGAATTCTCGAAAAAACATGTTTCAAGCCCACATGCAAAGACATTTTCGGAAAAAAGCACAGAGCTTCAGAATGAAGGCTATGGAGCAATTTTCTCGAAAAAATCTAAGACGTGGGTTTTGCTGCTGATGTTGAAATATGCGAACCCAGATGATCAGATTCTGAATATGTGTTGAATTTCTTTGACATGCAAAGAAAGTACCTAAGGTGAGAAATAGAAGAAATAAGACAGAAGATAGAAAGTTTTTCTTGTCTGCTTCTGAAAAATCAGCCAACTTCTTCCCTGGAACTTGATGAAACCTGGATGCAAAGTGAAAATAAAGTCTAGAATCGCCTTCCTCTAAACAATCTGAACTCGTTGCTATGAAGAACGCTGAATTCGGACACCTGTAACACCTTTAGCTTGCTGGTTGCTCAAGAAGAATAAGAACTTCAGAGCTAAAGATGATGAAATAATGGACGCCATTGCTGAAATATATAGATTTTCATCATTGAAATTCGCACTAGGCAAGGAATCCATGAAAAGTGCGCTTGGCTTTTGATTGGACCTCATTCCAGTTAACTGAAACTCAAATATGCTAATTAAAGCACCATGCATTAGGGTTTGCCTTTCAAGTCTTCAGTTAACAATTTCATGTGACTTTGACTTCAGTTAGCACTTCATATTAAGTTCGCCATCCTTCACACTTGATTTAGATTCACAAACTTAAACTAAGGCGTCCCTTTTGATAACTAAAGTTAGCCATAAGAAACTCGCCATATTCATGCAATAAACATTCTAAAAATAGCGACCCTTTTCAATCTTCAGTTGGCCTTCAAGAAGTGCGCCAACTTCACACTTATGCTTCAATTTAATTCTAAAAATAACAACCCTTTTGGAACTTCAGTTGTCATTCCTTGTAAAGGGCGTAGCTTCACTAATTAATGCTTCATCAAAAATATCTAAACATGGCGACCCTTTTGAGAAATGAAGTTAACAACTTCATGCGCTATACTTCACAAATTAATGCTTCACCATTCATGCCGTCCCTTCTAGAACTTCAGTTGACACTCAATGAAGTGTCATCTTCACTAAAAACTTCATAATTGCAACCAAATTCGCCATGCATGTGAACTTCAGTTGACATTTACTGATAATCTTCAGTTAAGTGGACATGCAATCAAGTTAACTCAACATGCGAGATAGTTAACTGAACATGCAAACTAGTTAACTCGACATGCGAACTGAAAGATTACTCAACATGCCAATATACGAACTGAAGATGACAACCCAGAAAACATTTAGTCTAACTGCAGTCAGAACTCCAGTTAAGGCGTCCATTCAACTCACTTTCGAAAATCCAACTTTGAGCTCTTAAGGCGAATTCCAGATTTAACCAAATTTCATGAAAATTTAGGCTTAAACCTTTGTCGGGACCTCTGTTCATCCTCTGACACTGGTTAATTGACTTCTCCGATTGACTAGCTGATAGGTGCATTGCAGAGCTAAGTAAGAACTGATCAAAAGATATCTTGAGACTGGAAACCATAAAACTGACATCTGAAGGCTCAAAAATCCAAGAGCCTTTTTCAAAAGCTGCGCTTTTCCTCAGACTTAGTCAAATTTTGACATCTGCATTTCGAACGAAGGGAAAAATAAAATCCTTCATAACTTCTAATTTACCAACTTTCAGGACTGGATCACAGGTTCACTGCGGAGCTGACCTCATTCTGCACGACAGCTGCAAAGGCACACTTTTCTAGAAAACATCATATGAAGTGTGAAAATCAAGGGCGCCTTTTTGAAAAGTTGCTCTTTTCACCAGACTTAGCCATTTCTGGAAATGACTAAAATATCATAAAAAACTCCGACTGCAAGCTGCTGAGTCATCCTCTAAACTGACGGAGACAGGCAACGGAAAGCTGAGCGTAACATAGACACGCCGAATATCTGAAACCATCAAAAAGAAAGCATTAAAGGCCTGAAAAGCTTAGGCGCCTTTTTGAAAATGTGCTCTTTTGCTTTTTCCTTTGATACTTTGACTAAGATTTGACCCCATGTTTGACCTTTGGTTCACTGACTTCAGCAACTCGGATTCACCCACTGACGGATGCGTCGCGAAGCTCGAACAAACGTGAGACAAACATCTTGGGTGGCATTTAGCCAAAAACCTACATTTGGCACCTCAAAAAGATGGGCGCCTTTTCCAAAAGTTGCGCTTTTCCTCAGTGTTAGCCAATTCTCGCTTTCGCCTTGTTTTGCGCTATATCTTCCATAACTTGCCCGAAACAAGTCCGTTTGACTTGCTTGATAGCTCACTGCGAAGCTAGTGTGATGCCGGACAAATGTCTACTAAAGGTGACAAATCCTAAAAACAGGATCTGGACCCCTAAAAGATAGGGCGCCCATTTGAGAATGTGCTCCCTTCTCTAGAGAGAAAATTTTGGTAATTTTCGTTCAGATTTTCATTTTTCTTAAAACTCTTCAGTAACAGGCTGACATGACACTGACACCAACTCCATATTTTAAAAACCCCAAAACGACCTTCTGACATCACTTTAACAGGATTAAGACTCAATTAAGCAAAATGCCTTAGTGAAGCAAAAATTTTGGTTTTGGGTACAACACACACTGTTCCCGAGAATTGACTAGAGCAGGGACATCACAGTCCGCCCTCCCCGAATTTGCTTGTCCACAAGCAAACTCAAAGCCAGATGCTGAAGAATACTGTCACTCTCCCAAGTAGCATCCTCTGCTGGTAGATCTTTCCACTTTACCAAGTATTCCCTGATAACCCGCCTCTGAAGATGACGCTCTCTGGAATCCAGAATGGCCTTAGGTATCAAAATCAATTTCCCCTCATCATCCAGGGGTGGTAAATCAATAGAAGGAGTCACCTATTGTCCCAACGCCTTTTTGAGGCGCGATACATGGAACACATTGTGAACCTTACTGTCCACCGGAAGATCTAACTCATAAGCCACTTCACCGACACTTCTGACAACTTTGAAGAGTCCATAGTATCGCGGCTTAAGTTTCTCGGCGCCCTTCTTACGAAGGGTGGATTGCCTATAAGGCTGAAGCATCAAATACACCAAATCATCAACCTCGAAAGATTGCTCCACTTGCCTCTGATCAACATATTGTTTTTGCTGATTTTGAGCTTTTTGTATATTCTCTTTGAGTGCTCTCATAATATCCTGGTTCTCCTGTAAATAATCACTAGTACTGGGTACTCTACTGTCACTCAGCAATAAATCTAGAAAGCTCAGAGCATCGTATCCATATAATGCTCGGTAAGGTGTCATCTGAATGCTCATGTGATGAGTGGTATTGTAGCAATACTCACAAAGGTATAACCACCTCACCCATGCCTTCTGCTGCCCTGAATTGTAATTCCGCAAGTATCCTTCCACCCATTTATTGACTATCTCAGTCTGCCCATCTGTCTGTGGGTGGTAGCTGGTACTCGGAGTGAGTTCTGTCCCGCAAAGTTTGAATAACTCCTGCCATAAGTTACTCATAAACCTACTGTCCCTGTCACTGACTATACTCCGAGGAAAACCGTGTAACCTGAATACCTCTCGGAAGAACAAATCTGCCACCTGGGTAGTTGTGTGTGTAGTAGTGATTGAGAAGAAATGTGCATACTTCGTCAATCGATCTACCACCACAAAAATGCTGTCTTTCCCTTGAGCTTTCGGCAAGCCCGTAATAAAGTCCATAGACAAACATTCCCACTTCCTCTCAGGGATAGGAAGCGGCTGGAGTGAACCTGCAGGGTATGTATGTTCTTGCTTGTTCTGCTGACAAACAAGGCATTCCCTGACATACTGAAGAACAAATGATTTGAGACCCTTCCAAGAGAATCTCTCCCGTACCTGCCTGTAGGTCTTAAAGTAACCAGGATGTCCTGCCATGGGTGAATCATGAAAAGATCTCAATACTCTGTCCCTCATCTCAGAATCTGGGACTAGTAATATCCTCCCTTTGTAAATGATAAGATCATCTACAAGTGAATATCTATCATCCTGTACTGTCCCATCTACTATGCTAGAAGCCCATGGGTTCTTAGCATACTCCGCTACTATCATATGTTTCCAATCCTCTGCAATCTGAGTAATGGAGCTCAAGTGAGGTCGGCGAGATAAAGCATCAGCAACCACATTCTGAGTGCCCTTGACATAGGAGATGTCAAAATCATAGGACTGAAGTTTACTGACCCATTTTTGTTGCCTTTCGTTCAAATCCCGCTGCCCAAGAAAATGTTTCAGATTATTATGATCGGTTTTAACACTGAATTTACTACCAACCAAGTATTTCTTGAATTTGGCCATGGCATGCATGATGGCCAACATTTCCTTATCATAGATACTGTAGCTCCGTTTAGGACCTCGTAGCTTCTTGCTCTCGAAAGCTATAGGGTGTTGATCCTGCATGATAACTGCACCAATACCTTCACCACTGGCATCACAATGTAGCTGAAATGGTCTGGTGAAATCCGGTAAAGCCAAGACTGGACATGTAGTCATGAGAAGTTTGAACTTCTCAAAGCACGCCTGTGCAAGTGGTGTCCACACAAAGGCTCCCTTCTTAGTCAAATCAGTTAGTGGCGTGGCATGTCGCGAGAAACCACTAACAAACCGACGATAGAAGGCACATAATCCTACAAACCCCCTGAGCTGTGTCAATGTCTCAGGTGTAGGCCAATCGATGATAGCTCGAACTTTCTCTGGATCCATGCCGACTCCTACACCGCTAATGATGTGACCCAGATATAAAAGCTCTACCATGCCTAAAGCACACTTGGACTCCTTGGCATACAATGACTCCCTATCAAGTATACTCAATACCTCATCCAGGTGAACTATGTGTTCCTCCCATGATTTGTTGTAAACCAGGATGTCGTCGAAGAACACCAATACAAATTTCCTCAAGTGAGGATGGAAAACCCTGTTCATAGTAGACTGAAATGTGGCTGGAGCATTGGTTAAACCGAATGGCATAACCAAGAAATCATAGTGTCCACAGTGACATCGGAATGTAGTTTTCTCAATATCCTCCTCTCGGACTCGGATCTGATGGTAACCTGTCCTCAAGTCAATCTTTGAGAAATAGCAAGCTCCGTGAAGCTCGTCTATCAACTCATCTATCCGTGGAATAGGATACTTGTTCTTAATAGTCTTCCTGTTGAGCATCTTGTAGTCAATACACATTCTAAGTGTACCATCCTTTTTCTTCACCAAAACAACTAATGAAGCAAAGGGTGACTTACTCAGCCTAATGTGCCCCATAGCTAAAAGTTCCTTAATAATTTTTTCAATCTCATCTTTTAGACGTTTGGGGTGCCGGTAAGGAGTGATCATGATCGGTTTCGTGCCCTCGTCCAGCTCTATGATATGCTCAATACCTCTATCAGGAGGTCTGCCCGGTGGGATAGCACTGAAAACCTTTGCATGTTTGATTCGTAGTTCTTGCACATCTGGATGGTAAGAAGAAGCTTGCTGCTTCAACTGTGAAGGCATTAACTTGCACTCAGCAGCCCAATCTACCATATCGTGTCGAATCAAACGTTCCATTCTTCGGAGTGAAATTTCTTTCACATTGCTGTCCTTGATGGCTTTAAGAACATGATTCGTGCCATCAACTCTGAATTTTATCTTCATGTCATGCAAATTGAGTGTGAACTCTCCTATCGCATGAAGCCACTTCATGCCGAGAACTACATCCGTTCCTCCCATGTTCACAACATAATAATCTGCCTTAAACTCAAAGTTATTAAGTTTCATGGGAAAGTCTGGTATCATCCTCTAGCAATTGAGAGTGTATCCATCTGCAACCTTCACACGAATGCCTTCAAACTGCTGAGTTTGAATTCCCCGTTTCTCCACTAATTGTGAATCAATAAAATTGTGGGTTGCACCAGTATCTAGAAGAGATATGACCCTTTGACCAGCTAGGATCCCACGGAGTCTGAAAGATCCCTCTCTCTTCATGCTGGACATATGAGCCTCCTATAACTCAGTTTCTACTACGATTTCTGCCTCATTTTCTGATTCTTCTCCATCTGTATCATAGATTGGAGCTTGCTGATCAGAAAAATCAGTCAACGTTTCTCCCTCATAAAACCACTCCATGTGCCTGTTTTTCCCTTTAGGTTTGAGGGGCAGTCATGAATAAAGTCATACGGAACCTTGCAGTAAAAACAAAGTTTCCTTCTACGTAAATCATTCATTGTTTCTCGATCTAAAGGGGCTGCAAATTTTTTTCTTTTGATCTGCATTATCAGCCTTCTTTGGATCAGATTTGGTCTCAGTGTAGGAGGTAGATGGTTTTGAGCCAAATGGCTTACGAGGTGTAGTAAGCTCCATACTGCGAGCTTTCCTCATGGCCTCTTGTAAAGTAGGTGGATCAAAAGCTTTTATCCAACCTTTCATGGGCTCGAAAAGAACCTCAATGAAGAGTATAATCAGCCTCCTCTCAGAAATGCCTGTCACCATAACTGCCAATCTCTGAAACTCTCCAATATATGATTCCAAACTACCTAGTTGTTTCAATTGTGCTAGGTCTCTGAAAAATAGTTCAGGATCACACTTGTCAAACCTCTCTACCAGTCTATCTGTGAACACCTGGTAAGAAGTAATCTGGTCATGGTGAAGAGTAGTCATGCCATGAATCCACCAGTCATGAGCCACGCCATCAAGGTGAAGTGTTGCAAATCGAATGGCATCCTCCTCAGGCATGGGACGTAATGTCAAGAATGTGTCTAGCTTACTGACCCAGGCACGTGCTGTAACTCTACCACTGCCATCAAAGTTCGCCAAGGTAAGCTTATTGGTCGCCTGTCTAAGATCATTATGCTTGTTTCTAGGCCTCCTGTCATTCCTGCTTCTGGTGTGTTCTCTCTTCTGGCTCATGAATCTATCGAAGTTAAGGTGCTCCTTAACTCTCCGTGGCAGTGCATCCCATTCATCATGCATAACCATGATGTTATCTGCAAAGTTAATCTCACCACCCTGTTCAACCTCATCCACTTCATCAACATCGTTTCTAGTAAAAATAGGACAAGTAGCTCTCTCAAAGGTGCAAGCTGGAACAATGTTTCTACAGGGTTCGCCATGAACACTGCCTTCTCGATCACGATCTTGATTCTGTCCCCTATGTAGTGTCAAATTTTGAACATTTGTGCTGAGCTGCTGGAGAATATTCACCACCTGTTCTTGGCCTGCAACCATGCCTCTGAGCACATCTCTGGCCTCTCTATCCTCTTCATTGAGAGGATTCCTACGAGAACCTTCAGCTTCCTTGTCAGCCATGTTATCAAAGTCCAATTCTTTTTCCTGTTCGTCAAACGGAAATGCTGAAAAAGGTTCAAAAGTACTTCTCTGCAAACCAGGACCCCTGCGTGAGTAGTACCTGTCAAACCTATTCTGGTGAGGCCGCATAAAGACTGCTAACCCGCAGGCTGGCAGGATCAGTGCTCTGATACCATTGTGGTGAGCCCTGCTGGTTCTCAACTCAAACCCCAATATTTTCTTAAGTCTTAATGTGTTATTTAGTTTTCTAGAGAAAGTTTATAGACAGAAGAGAAGGGGCGTATCATATAAAAAGCTCATAAATTGAGAAACAGGGCTATTTTCAACAGAATTAAATTGCAGAAGGTATTATTTATCAATAACAAAGAGATCACAATTGCTAAACATACCAGAATGTCTCCAGATTATTTATTTAAAGAAATAAGCCAACTCGCCAGCCAAGAATGGTCAAATCTAACAAATATGGACGCCTAGCCTCCAGAATTGACTTTCCCCACTCAGAAACCGGATACAATGAGATGATAGTAGTAGCCACCCATAATGAAGCTCAAGCAAGAGTCAAAAAGGAAGCGCCCTAGCTTCTGGCTTCACACGCCATTCTCCAAAAGGCACAAAATTCAATGAAAAGAGTATGGCCCAATGAAGATACTGAAGGATCAAGGTTGGAGCTACTAATCTGCTGAAGATGGTGACTATGGATGAAGTAACCCTCTTCTTTACTGTCAATAATGGAATACCAAATAATAAACCTCTGATTGAAGCATGTAGAACCTCTGAATGAAGCTCTCAACTGCAATGATTAGACTGATCTCTCACAATCTCAAAAGTGCTCGACATTGAAGAGATATCGTTCTTCAATGGAAGATTTGTTCAAACCCTGATCACAGGAGAATGCACAAGAAGAAACACAAAGGCAAAGTTGAAATATTCAATTGATGAGTTTCTCATTGCCAAATTGCCTTATATCAAGAAGGCACGCATTTCCAAGAAGATACGCCACTTTTGACATTTAAATCTTTTAAATTATAATTTAAGTCACTTTTCAATAGTTTGACTTAAATAAAGTGGGCGCCCTTTTTGTGTTAAGTGATTAAAATATTAAATCACCTTTATAAAGTATTTAAGTGATATAAAATGTATAAAGTCAATTTGACTTTATAAAAAAGGCATTAAGTTAATTAATTAACTCAAATCACTTAAAAATCCATAACTCACTCAAAACACCAAATATTCCTGTGCCGTCAGAAGCTGTCGACTCCTGAACTGCTAACGCCTGCTGTGAACCAAACACTAGGCTCTGAAAACGAGAACGATCAAACTCTCTAGAAAGTACCACTGACCCTCTAACCAATCCAGCTAGCCCACAAGGGTCCAATAAAGGGCTAATACACTGTTCCCGAGAACTGACTAGAGCGGGGACATCACAAATGTTTTTAATTAAAAATCATTCGTGACATTAAAAAAAGACTGTTAAATATATCATGACAGCATCAATCATGAAAGCAATGACAGCAGTGATAGTAGTATAACAGCAATAGTTATATCACGATTCAAATTCATAGCTAATGATATAAGTTATATAATAGTCAACACTAACAACAATAATATGAATTTCTGATTTCTTCGTTCAAACTTTAACTCAAAGTCTCAAACTTCAAATTTTATGTCAATTTCAAAAGAGATTAAAGGGGCATTGGCCGTGGTCTGGTACAGCGCGGTTTTGTGTGAGAAGTGTAGACAAACAATTCTTTTTTGAATGTGGTTGGTGTGCAGCATATTGTAGACATTGTCCAACATTTTTAACAGTGTCATGTTATATTGATGCTGTTAAACTGCTGTCCATTAACATGTAGAAATTTGACTCTCTCTCTCTCTCTCTCTATATATATATATATCCATCCCCAAAAAGTGGCCCTTGAACTGCCTTCCTTGAAATGAAATGGAACATAGGTTGAAAAAGATACATAGGGTTTTTCTTATGAAGTTGAGCACTTACCTTAGATTGAGATTTGAGGCTGGACATTTTTGATAAATTAGATGGACAATATTTTCAGTTGGAAATAATACATGAGTCCTAGATGAGTTTTTTTTTTACTTATTTTAGGCTAATGTGGAAAAGGGTGAAACAATTTACTGGTCAGTAAAAGTTGTTAGAGCAGAGATATTAGTATAAGTTAGCCTTTAAGTTGCTAATTCATAGATACAATAGATGAAGCATGTGTGGTATAGGAAACTAGGTTTTAGATTTAATAAATATTTCTTAAAATAAAGAATAAACAAAAGATATGGAGCGCAAGATTAAGCTGAAGCTTATAATATTGCTCTCTAATGTATATGTTCTTATATTTTTTTATTTGTGTTATAGGTTAAAGCGTTTCTTCGTTCCAGTGGTCCTACCCAAACACAAAAAAGCATATATTGACACCCTTGAGAAACATGGACTATCGAAGGATGTTCAGCTATTCTTTGTATGTTGATAAAGAACTTTATCATGTCAGTTTATTTTTCACTAGATATGATATTTTCCATCTACATAGTCTATGATGGTGTTTATGATTTTCGTTATGAATTTACTTAAATTCATGTTTTAGTGTATTATTTGTAGCCATAAATAATCATGTTTCATGCAGGCCGTCATTGTGCATTGATGTTCAAATATACATGTGGTATTTGGAAAATGGATCTTCTAGCACTATTGCAACAAATTTCTGAAAATGTATTCCTGCTACAATATTGAAATAAGTAACAGAAAAATATTAAGTTGTTTCAAAAATGAATTCAGTCCTTATTTCAATATTCACTTCACTTTGCATTAAAGGCCAGGTATATGTGTTCAAGTTACCAAGACTTGGCAAGGGAAGGCAACAAGAGGGTGCTAGGGGAGGGTGTGGGAAGGTTGCCTAGCCGAAGAATAGGCTTCACAACTTTAAAGTTTGTTGTACCCAAACCAAATTTTTTGCTTCATCAAGGCATTTTGCATAAAATAGTCTAAACCTTGCTAAAATGATGTAAAATACAGTTTTGGGCAATATCAAGCATGGAGTTTTTGTCAATATTTTGTCAGTTAAAGTCAGTTTTATTGATCAGAACCTGAAGCAGAGACTCAGAATGGAGCTTTTCACGATGGAGGAGCGTCTCACAGCAGTATTTCACGTTGCACATGGTCATTTCAGTGATCGAGATGATGATTTTAATGGTCAATTTATGAAGATTTCTCAGAGGAAAGGCAAAAAGCGCACGTGTAGCCCAGGGGCGCCCTTCTTTTTGAAGGTCAAGATCTTGTTGAAAATGCTCATGCATACAGTCAATCTCTTCAGAATTGGTCTGGCTATCCGATGAGCTATCCAGCGAAGCTTTCCGAAACCCGTAACTCTGGCAAACAGCGTCAGAAGTTGAAATTCCCAAAGTTCCAGAGATGAGAAAATTGTTCTTTTCAGGCAAAAGCGCAACTATAGCTTGAGGGCGCCCATCTTAAAGAGGGGGTAGATTCTGGTATTTCTGGTAGCTCATATAGTCAATCTGTTCACGACTAGTCTGCTCGTCCAACAAGATATCAGATGCAGTCGTTCGAGTCCCAGAGTTCCGGCAGCCGTCGTCTGAAGATCAGCTTATAATGGAGTTTTCACGTTTCAGAGCTTCTTCGTTGTGTTTCCAGTGCAACTACAGCTCAGGGGCGCTGGTTAAAAGGACCCTTAAGATGGTGAAATTTGCAGACGAAGTCTTCTTGACATCAGTACTACTCTAGTCCAGCTTCGCGACGCACCATCCAGCTTGTCGATTCGACGTTTCGGGTGATCGTGGCAGAGGTTCTACCAAGCACGTAATTTCACGGGCGGACCAACATAAAATTTTCATTGTATTTCTACAGTCCAGAGGCGCCTAGCCTTTAGGCCTGTCAGATGAGGTCGTTCGCGTTCGAAGTCTTCACGAGACTTGAGCGTAATTACTTTATCTATTCAACGAGCCCAGCCGTCAGCCTTTGGGATTTGGCAAACGCTTGTATGTGCGAGGTCTTTGGCCAAGTGCTGAAAAGTGAAGACATCCGGAAAATGGCTAATTATGTAGCGGATATTTTAAATAAAATACGCACTGGCATTTTTGAGGTCTTAGAAGCAGTTTTCTTGCTTCGTCACCTCTAGAGACTTCTCTCATGGGTCCTTCTGGCTGTCCGATAAAATAGATAGTGCTCAAATTGGGTCATCCTAGCTCCAGAGATCAGAGGTCAAAATAGGGCATCTGGTTGAGAGTTCAACTTTCATCAAAATGGTGTCAGTACAACTGTGGCTCAGGCGCGCTTTTACTTTTGAGGCCCTTAATGCATTTTTCAGATGCCTTGTGTATATTCGTTGGATGCAGAATGTCTCCAGTCATGCAGTGAGCTTGGTTGCCTGTCAGTAGGGTTCACCGTTCGCCATCAGCAGCCGTTTGAAGTCTCAGATGGCAGTTTAGGAAAATGGTTTAAGTCTGGAACCCGTAAATGAATTTAATCAAGGGCGCCTAATTTTTCAGGGTGTTAAATGATGGATTTTGTAGTAGTGTCTCCCAGCAGACATTTCTTCCTTGTTCAGTAGGCTTTCCGATGAATTCTCCAGCTCAGTCTCAGCATCTCCCGATCATTCAAAAATCAGTGTTGAAGTTGGTCAGTCGTAACTTTGTCACCAGCTATAAAATAGGAAGTTAATAAAAAGTGTAATATCTTGAGCAAATGGACGCCTATGAGCTTAGATGATGACTTTTTGGAATCGGTGAAGTCTAACGGTGAATCTCAAAGCTTCATCCGAATTGTCAATTGAAGTTTGATAATATTTAATATTTATTATTGCATTTTAGCATTAAATGGCAATTTTCTTAAGATTGGCGCCCTCTTTATGCTAAGTTCTCAAATTGCAGATGATGAATATTTTATTATTATTTATTTTTGAACTCCGAGTTAGTGGCAGTTCAACTGAAGGGCGACCAATTGGAAGGCTTCTATTTGAGTCAGGGTTTTAAATTCTTGCAGTTCACCAGTTGATGCGAATTTCTTCTTATGGCGCCTTCTTCATTTTTGTATCATAAGGCTAAAGAGAAATTCGTTTTTCTTAAGAGAAATTCATATCTTCAAAGGAAATCGAATTTTATCAATTTTCAAAGGCGTTTCTTCAAGAAGAGTTCATATTTGAAGAACAAAAGGTGTATTAACTTCAAGACAAATTCGTAATTTTCAAACAAAAGAAATTCGTATTTCTTCAAAGAAAATTCATGATTTTAAAGAAAAGGCAAATTCTGGCAAAGCAAAGGCGAAATCTTCATCTATTGCCAAGGGCGTTTTCATCAAATACATCTTTTTGCAGGTTAAAAGTTCACTTTTTCAGCAATTTGAAGAAGAGGGGCGATTTTCACAAAAGAAAGAGCATATTAAAAACGTCTTTTTCCTCTTTGATTCTCAGATTTCTCTCAAAATACAATTTGCATGTTCCTGAAATTGGCGAATTTGACAAGTCTCAACATCTGGATTATTTCTATATAGCTTCCTCGAATTAAAATCGTGCGTTTGATTTTTCACGAATTTTTAACTTCAGAACATTCGTTCTTGAGTTTCTAATTTTCTCAAGTAAAAATTATTTGCACGGTCGAGTAGAAGTCATATTTTCGCAAATCTGACGTTCTGGGTTGTCTTAGAATCCTTTTCTGGACAAAACCCATATCTCAGATTTTTTGCTGAAAATAATTCTTCAAAAGGCTATTTTTAGTTTTCCAGAAAGCTTGTCAGAACATAGTCAAGTTCATAGTCAACAGGTGAATTTTTCAGAGTGCAGTTCACACAGATTGAATTCAAGACCAAATCGGTCTTAATTCATGACTTCATCAGAGAAGCTGAGACCAATTTGTATCAAGCGTATTGGAAGGGTTGATAGGCGTAATCACTCAAGTCCACATAGTTGCATGCCTCGTATGGCCGATTGTCTTCCGAAGCCAGTTTAGAGGGTTGATACTGTTGGAATTTTGCGTGTACGGCAAGTTCATTTGCATTTCTCACAACTAGAGTGTGCGCAGTCAAACCTCACAGTTTTGTCATGCCAAAGCGTCAGAAGCATCAAGCCGCAGAGGAGATGTTGGCCATCACTTCAGTTATAGAGCCGCCAAAGTTACCAGTCAGTGAAATGCTAGTTTGAGTGTGTAAAGATTGCCAAGATCGCTCAAGTTGCTGACATTCAGATGCTTATGCAGTTAACAATCTCGTTGAGGGATTGCTTGCTCGAGATCACGATCAGTAGACTTCAGTTCCCACTTCTCAGGATAGACATTACACACAGGAGTTAAGCTTGGTGTTACCTTTTCAAGTTAACTCGCTGTCTCATCTCATGCATATCTATTCTGGGATTAGCTTTATTTACTTGGAGTTGTATTTAGGGTTTTTTTTACGTTAACTGATGGTAGTCTTCCAGTTAACATGCTTTCAATAAGGACGTGCATGCTCGCACAATTGTCCATTTTTAGATTAGATGTTTCGGTTAACTGATGGTAGCTTTCCAGTTAACTGTATAGTTTACTTCATTAGGGTTTGGCAGCGAATCTTGCATGCATTGCAAGACTGTAGATGACTCAAGGTGATTTTAGGGTTCCCTACACCTTGATGTATATAAATAAGAGCTTTTGCTCATTTGTAAATAACTTTTGCACAAGAGAAATATATGCTGCGCCTACCTTGCCCTCAATATTGCTCTTTTTGTATCTGTTCATGTGTTTTTACTATTATGATGAATTGTTATGCCACATAGGTTTTCATGCAATTATAATGGTGAATTCTTTCTGTTTTGTGCATCTTTACCATTATGATCAATTGTTATGCCACATAGGGTTTCATGCGATTGTCATGGTAAATCTGTTTTGTGAGTCTTTACTATTATGATCAATTGTTATGCCACATAGGGTTTCATGCAATTGTCATTGTAAATTCTTCCCATAGTTTAGATAAATCTGTTTTGTGCCTAATAAACTTGTTCAGATTGAGATAATAGTCGCGCCACCTTGCCTTCAAGTAGAGAATCTGTACTTGGTTATCATGTGTTGTCGTGGACAATAAACTAATTCGGATTGAGATAATAGATGCGCCACCTTGCCTTCAAGTAGAGAATCCGTATCCAGTTTATCGTGTGATGTTGTTACCAATAAACTTGTCTAGATTGAGCTGATAGATGCGCCACCTTGCCTTCAAGTTGAGAATCTATACACGTTTATCGTCTAATAGTCAAACCCTGCTCCATTTCCTCATGCTCTGTTTTCTTGAGGAAATTGGATAGATTTAAAGTAGATAGCTTAGTTGTAGTTAATGATCTGTGAAACCAAAAAATCCTTAGCTGCAACGTTCTTGGTTTTCTTAACCTTGTGCCTCTTCCAGCTGAGAACAAAAAGATAGGACTTAGATTACTTTTCTTTTCCATGCATTCCAGCACTACGAGGGAGCTTCCCCTCCTAATTTGAAGAGCACTCATTACGCAGTGTGCATAGCCGTCCGTACAAACCTGCACTCCAGAGGTGTTAGTTTTTACGCCAACAAAGTTTATTATCTCTCCCCTTCTATTTCTACTAGTCAAGTAGGATGAAATTTTCGCTATGGCTTATAAGGGGGCTCTCTGCCATTGGGGCTTGAACTTGAGCCTTTTAACTAGAGGCATTTTCTCTCTTCTATTGTTAAACTTATGGAGTTCTCAAAGGGTTGGTTAGTACTCTTTTTATCAATGAAGTTCCCTGTCACTAAGGTTGCCTTTGCTTAACCCATAGAGATGGGCTCTCAAATTGTTGTCCTTTTTGATCAATTCACCAATGAAAGGGAGATTGGGAACTTATTTTTGCAAGGTGATACATATGATGTCCCCTTAGGGTTTCAAAACTGACTATGGATTTTTCTATTAAAATTTGATTTTTTTGTTTTTTTCCTTTCGGCGGCAGTGTCGAAAATTTTAGGAAATTGCATAAAACAATAATGGAAGGGAAATTGCTTGAATAATTGAAAACCCAATAATATTTATTTATTTAGAGCATAATAAGAAAATACCCATAAGCCAAAATACAATAGTTTGGAACCTGTGTTTTTACACGACAGTCACGACAATCGGATGCAAGGACGCCATGCCTCATTTTGCACATATTTCCTCATAGTTTTTGATGCTGGTTGTTTGGATGATAGTAGATGCCTCCAACCAAGGAATTCACACCCTCTAAAGCAAGGCGGTTTGGCCTCCAGCTCACGCGTGCTTCCTTTTGTGCTTTGTACGACTTCTTAGTTCCCACATGCCACTTGAATTCACCTTTTTTGTTGTTGTAAAACCACGGTTTCTTGGTCAAACCTATGTGCCCAAGTTAGGAGAAGAAACTCCTTTGACAGCAACCTCCAAACCTTCTCCTTTTGTTTCCTGAATTGTACAACCTCTAATGCAATTTTGGTATGCCTTATGTATTATTCAAATCTGCTGTTGTAAATGGAAATTGCTGAAAGTAAATGCTAAAAAGATCGGTGAATTCTTAGATTGATGGTCTCTGTGTGAATCCATCCATTTTAGAACCCTTAGACGGTCTCTCACGCTTGTAGATCTTGTCCTAATCAAGGGTTTCCGTCCTCAGATCAACTTGTAACTCCATACCTGCAACCCTGCGTTCATTTTTATTGTGTTTGAATGATAAACTTGTATGGATGAAAACAATGATCTTTTCTCTCCTTATGCTTTTCCAAAATCCACGCTCAAGATTAGGTTTTTCTTTTTTCAACAATAAAATATTAAATATCTTCTCACTCAAAATCCATGCCAACTTGCATTGGTAATAATATTTTAATATTTTATGTTTTGTCTTAAAGCGTGTTATCATGGAATCTAGCAACGCTCGATTCATGGATAACCCTCCTACGAAACTTGTCCATTTTGTAGGTTCGTGACGTTCAAGCACGCAAAACAAGGTGAACTTCAATTCACCTCGATGTGTGGTCCAAAGTCTCAAACAGCTCGTTTGAGCGTTCCCCTACGTCTATCTCTCGAAGACCTTCGAAACAAATATCTTCGCGAACTCTCAAGTTTGAGAGTTAGTCAAAAATTGTGAAATATGTCGGAGCGCTGAAAATAAATGCTCCTACATATTACCTTAGTCATTTATGTCCAAGTGTTGGAGTGCTGATTTTCAGCGCCCCTACACTTTGTCCAAGTTGTGGAATGCACAAGCGCTGAAAATTAGAGCTTGTGCACATTTTTGTCTCACCAAGTCAAAAGTGCAAGAGCGGTGATTTTCACTGCTTCTGCATCTTTTTCGCCACTTTACCCACCTTCATCAGTGCAGACTCTTATTTCATTTATTACACTTTTTAAGTGACTTTTAAGTCATTTTAGGATATCTAAACTTCATTTCATTTTGTTTTCCTTCCTCCTCCGCATGCTGGGAGCTCTCTAACCTCCTACAACTCGCGTTTGGAGATTCTTCATTGTTTTGAACTAGGGTTTTCGTGTTTTTGCTCCAGGTATGCCGTCTAGTTTTCTCTTCTCCATGTCTCTTCTTGCTATTAATTTTAAGAAGCTCTGTAAATTTCGTTTCAACTTGTTAGTACGTTTTGCATGTTTAGGTTTTGATTTCTTTGTATTTTCGAATCCACTGTTCCTTCTTTTCATATCGCATCTGCTCTTTGTATTCGAGCTAGGGTTTTTGTTTTCAGTTTAAGATAGTGCGTCCTAGGTTGTTTCGCCGCCCTTGTTACTCCTTCGTTTCCTTGTCTTCCTATTTTCGAATGTCTCACCTATTTTCTAAGTCGAGCGGTGAAATTTGGAATGTATGCAAACTAAATTTCATCGTTTGTGATTGGAAGACCCTTGATGTCCAAGCGGTGAAAATCATCGCTTGGACACTAAGTTTCTCAACACTGTCAATTTCCAAGCGGTGAAAATTAGCGTCGTTTCACCTTATGAAAATCACCTCTCCTACATGGAGTACACCTTCTTGAACATGTAAGAGCGCTTAAAAAACCCGCCTCTACACTATTCTTCCCAAGTGTGACAAAATGTCAGTGCACTAATTTTCAGTGCCTTGATGTATTTTGTAGAAACCCCAGTTTCCTCGTTTCCTCTGTATCTGACTGTTTTGATAATTTTCTGAAGATTTTTAGGGTTTTGACTGTCTTTTGAGTTTCTAACGTTTTTGAGGTTTTCAAGCATGAAATGCAATATGGCGATTTTACAATAAATGATGTAAATTCTAAACAAAATCATATAGCTCTGGAAATAACCAAATCTATTGCAAATACTGAATCTTATTCATTAAAGAATCTTCTGAAGATGATTACAGCATAACCCAGTTACATGCAAAGCAAAAGGCAATAAAAAATATTGAAACCTGGTTTTTCTTTGATACAGCAATAAATGAATGGTACGGCTGCAGCAAGTATGCCTTCTCCCTCTGCCAAATGATTGCTGATGACTCTGGACAAGTAGGCGCCTCCAGTGATGAATGTATGAAGCTAATATTGAAGGCGTTTCTCATATGATGATGGGACACGTCTTTCCAAGCAAGTACGGCCTGGTAAACAGCAAACTGTTGATGAGCAGAAATCTGGTGCGGCTGTGATAAGGTCTTGTTTCCCCTTCAATCTATTGATCTCTAATGATGCCAGAGGTGTTTGCGCCCAAACAGGAGATGACAAGCAATTCCTTAATACAAGCTATCTACCCAGAAGAAGATATATGCCTTATTTAAGATGGTACTGCCCTGGTACAGTTTGTACGGCTGAGGCAGCAATCAGCAATTAAATCAAAAATGTACGGCCCTCTCTCTCTGGTATCTCTGGTTGCATAGAACATGTGCGCCTAGTCTGCAAGAAGCCTTCTAGACAAAGATTTCTCTGTAAACTCTGTATATTTATTTCCTGTGAAGCTCAACGATTTCCCCTGGATGAAGAAATCTCACACTGGCAGTAAATCGGGTGATATCTCACACCCTCTGAACTGATTCGATGGAGATGGCTCGTTCTCCATAGAATTTCAAACTCAAACCCTAAGGTCTCCGTTCTCTGGCAAGACTGATCAATTTTTAATTCTTCAAATGTCATAATTGCTCAAAACCCAAGGCAAAATCCTCTTTATGCTGAAAAGTGCGATTTCCTTAAGAATAGGGTTTTAATTAATATTTGACTTTTTAATTCTTTTATTTCTCCATAGTTCTCAGTCAAATATTTAAATCATAAATTAAATACCAAATGGCCCCCTTCTGATGATGGGCGCACCCCTCAAGACAAATCACTTAAGTTATAATTTTAAATTATAACTTTATATTATAATCATTAATTAATTAATATTTAATCAATGTAATTAAATATTAATA
>VDFB02081269.1:117953-144760 GCA_007258455.2 Sequoia sempervirens
TCCCTTGGTGACAAGCATGCATACGGTTGGTATACTGTCAAGTTCTCCATCGTCCATTCCTAGCCTGTCTTCACCGACGTATGATATCAATTCTGAAAATGAATTCAATCGTTTCATGAATGAGTCAATGCGTGATCAACTCAATGTGCAGTCTACAGGAGCAATGATGACAGACACTTCTATTGTCACGATACCCATGGTAACTTCAGAAGTGACAATGACGACTAAGTTGATAGTGAATCCAGAAGTTCACACCTCCTTCCTTCCCCCTTGGCTGATATCTCAAGTGTCGAAGCGAAAGAAGCAAATGATCTCTTCAGAGGAGCTCGACCTCGAAGAGATAGTCCCTCCAAAGGCTAAAGGGAAGAAAAAGGAAAAAGTATATTCCAGGCTGAATGTTGACAAGACTGTCCACAAGTATGCGGAGATTGGCATACCACCGCAAGAAGAAGGAGATGTCAATATGGAGGACTACACGGTAACAAAGGTCCAGTTTGGCAAGGTTACCAATGAAAGTGCAAAAGCAGATGCGCAAGTGACATTGGATATCTTGGTTGGAAGACTGGATAAAATGGAGCAAGCTCGCAATATGTACAAACAGAGGGCAGAGCATTATGCCACTGTTGTAAAGAGACTTGTAGGATCTCCAACTAATGCACAACCGCTGACAGTGGTGAGTATTGAGGACCTAGCTGTCAAGAAGTTGAGAAGTTCGCCTCCAAAGGCAAGGTGTTGTATGATTTCGTTGAGAAGATCATAGAACATGGCTCTCAGATCATAATTGTTGTAGACGAGAAAACTACTTTGTTGGCCAAGCTCACCACAGAGCTTGATAAAGAAAAAAGTGTACTTTCCCAGGAGCGCAGAGATATGGAAAAGTGCCTACTGTCATGGTCACAGATGAAGCAGGTAAAGCTCAGTAAATTGGTGGAGGCGGGGGTAATTCCCGACAAAGAAAAGTTCATTGAGGTAAGAGAATCCTTGAAACATCAAATTCAAGTAATTCAATCTCTTATAGAAGATCTCCACCAAGTGCAAGAAGATGTCAAAGGGCATTGTGTTATTCTTGAAAAAGGTATCAAGGAGTTTCCAGGACAACTTCTTGAAGAGAATCGTATCTTCCTGCCAGCCACAAAAATATCCCAGATCTTCAAGGAAGCCATCATGAAGATGATTGACAGTGCAGACTTTTCAGAAGCCTCTCTGAACGTCATTTGTGATACAAGGCTCACATTGGATAACCTGAAAACGCATCTTGACAGGTGCAAGAAGGTTCACTCATCTGCCATGAGATCGATCACGAGAATTCACACTATTGTGGATTACACCGTTGGTCTGGATGAGAAGTTCGTGCAGGAGACCAGGAAGAAATACGAAGACTTCCGCGCCCAAAGAAATGAAACATGAAGGTTCCTGATCTCCAGTGTTAGACTTTTTCGATGCATCCTTTTATGCATCTTGTAAATATTTTTTGACATCTTATATGTCTTTTTGTAAATTGTAATTGCACCAAGTTCGAAGATGTAATCTTTTGAAAACAAATTACACTTTGACTTTGGTCAAAGTTAGGTGAGATCTCCTTAAATCGCTCACCCAACTTTCCTTGATTTCCTCAAATTAGATTCCTAATTTTTCTCATCCCTCTTTCTATATAATGTGAGGGATTTCTATTGTAACGTTTATCCTTTAGTATTTTGCAACGAAGTGCTGCCCTTTTTGAAGCAGAATTGTGAAACTTTGTGTTCATACTTTGTGAATGAAATCTGATCAATAAAGAAGAAGATTGCAAACCAGACTTTGTGTTGGATTCAATAATCTTATGTATTGATCTCATTTGGTGGTGATTAGCTTATGGAATCTAAAGGACTCTAAGTAATTCATGTAAAATTTGTGTTACATCCTTTATTTAGATTTACATTTGTGTTTTGTTTATCTTTGGATACTATTGTTGAATGATCTACAAGACTTTGTGCTTGTAATTATTCATGCTCTTTGGATACTTTGGTTGGATAATCTACAAGACTTTGCGCTTGTAATTGTTCATGCTGTTCGAGGAATTGCTGCATCTAAGAAGACTTTGTGCTTCTAATGCGATAAACAATACATTTATCACAAATCCACCATTGATAAAACTACGGAATGACTTTGTGCCTTCGTGAGCTTTCCCTTTTATTTTACTAGTTTATTGTTAATCACTTCTAGTACCTCTACGCTTTGCTTTGACAAGATAGAGGTATTGGCATTACTGCTCATTGTTAGTTTAGAATTATTGTGAATTGAGAACTTCCAACAGTGAAGCATTGTAAACATCTTCTCTGAAAAAAGAGAGAAGGATGAATGTAACACACCCCCCCCCACTTCGTAAGTATTGTGTACATTTTGTAATTACTTTGTTTGTTTGTTTCACTATTGCTTTTGTCAGCAGTAAGAAGGGCGCCTCCCCTTTCTAAGAGGAGAGATTCACATCTCACATAGTTGTGGCTGAAGTCCTAGTTGTGTAATCTATCGAAAAGCTGATTACATAATTTTCACCCAACAAAGTGGTTGCATTTATGTGAGTATTGTTATAATACTACACACCACATGTCTATACAGATGTCACCATTCATGGCACTCTATGGTTATGATGCTCCCAATTTCCTGGATTTGTTATTTGGAGATAGTAGGGTTCCCAATGCGAAGGATTTGTTGCACGACAGCTAGGAAATCGTGAGATCTCTCCAAGAGAATATACAGAAGGCTCAAAATCAGTAGAAGCCTTATGCAGATCAACACAGAGTTGAGCGTTCATTCGAGGAGGGTGATATGCTTTATCTTATGTTGTAGCCTTACAGGCAATCCACTCTAAGGAAGAGTGGCTCTGAGAAGCTCAAGCCATGCTATTATGGACCATTCCGAGTTTCCAAGTGGATTGGTGAGGTGGCTTACAAGCTAGAGTTACTGGTAGAGAGCAGGGTTCACAACATGTTTCTCATTTCTCGCCTCAAGAAGGCATTGGGGAATCATGTGACACCTTCTACAGCATTACCACCCATGGATGAGGAGGGGAAATTGATTCTTATTCCTGAGGCTATCATTGACACCAGAGAGTGCAACTTGACGCAAACAGTCATCAAGGAATACTTGGTTAAGTGGAAGGACCTGCCAATTGAGGATGCTACATGGGAGAATGAGGACATTTTGCAGCATCCTGAGTTGAGATTGCTTGAGGACAAGCAATTTCAGGGAGGGCGAATTGTAATGTCCCCTTTCTAGCCAGTGGGTTGTGGATTAGGGTTAGCCTATCAATGCGGTTCCCGTAGGCTAGCGAGATGTGGAAGGGACCCTTTGTGGAATTTCAGGCTCCTTAGTAGGCTTGTTGTTTCATTCCGACATACTTTCTATTTATAGTAAGTATTATCAAGCTCAGTGACGACACACTTGCAGTTGGTAATGGTGACGGGGCACTCTCGGGAGATGATTCCTAGACTTTGGCCAGGAGTTATTGAATTAATAAGTCATGTTACTTTAATGATATTCTATTATTAAAGTGACTTATTAATTTAATGTTATAAAGTTACTTTGATAAAGTAACTTATAACTTGGGTGTTAAATGAAATAATAAAGTGACTTTATTAAAAGAATTCATTTTCAGTCACTTTATGAATATTTAAGTGAAGAGGCGCTTTGTTGGGTGAAAATTATGTAATCCCTTTTCAATAGATTACACAACCGGATTTCAACCACAGCTGTGTGAGATATGATCTCTCCTCTCAGAAAGGGGAGGCGCCCTTCTTACTGATAACAGAAGCTAAGTAAAACTAATTACATATTCACAAAATGTACATTACAATTACGAGATGGGGGGTGTGTCACATTCATACTTCTCTCTTTTTTCAGAGATGTTTTACAATGCTTCACAATTGATAGTTCTGATTCAATACAACTTTAAACTAAAAACAAGCAGTAATTCCAATATCTCTATCTTGTCAAAGCAAAGCTTAGAGATACCAGGTATGATAATAATAAACAATAAAAGAAAGAAAGAAAAGCTTACAAAGGCACAGAGTCATTTCGTAGCTTTTCTCCGATGGATCCTTGAGATACGTAACATTTGTTGTATTAGAAGCACAAATTCTTCTTAGATACAACAATTCCACGAACAGCATGAACAATTACAAGCACAAAGTCTTGTAGATCATTCAACAATAGTTAAACAAACATAAACACAAATTCGAATAAAGAGTGTAACACAAAGTCTACACAGATTTATCCAAAGCCCTTAGATCTCACACACTAATCACCACCAATTTGATCAAACCATAAGAGAATTGATTCCAACGCAAAGTCTATGTTGTACCCAAACCAAATTTTTTGCTTCATCAAGGCATTTTGCATAAAAGAGTCTAAACCTTGCTACAATTGAATGTAAAATATAGTTTTGGGCAATATCAAGCATGGAGTTTTTGTCAATATTTTGTCAATCAAAGTCAGTTTTATTGATCAGAACCTGAAGCAGAGACTCAGAATGGAGCTTTTCACGATGGAGGAGCGTCTCACGACAGCATTTCACATGGCACATGGTCATTTCAGTGGTCAAGATGGAGTTTTTCAAAGGTTAAAATATGAAGATTTCTCAGAGGAAAAGCAAGAAAGCGCACCTGTAGCCCAGGGGCGCCCTTCTTTTTGAAGGTCAAGATCTTGTTGAAAATGCTCATGCATACAGTCAATCTCTTCAGAATTGGTCTGGCTATCCGATGAGCTATCCAGCAAAGCTTTCCGAGACTCGCAGCTCCAGCAACTGGCAACAGAAGTTGAAATTTCCAAAGTTCCAGATATGAGAAAATTGTTCTTTTCCAGCAAAAGCGCAACTATAGCTTGAGGGCGCCCTTCTTAAAGGGGGTTTGGATCTTGGTGCTTCTGGTAGCTGATACAGTCAATCTCTTCACGACTAGTCTGCTTATTCGACGAGTTATCAAACACAGTCATTCGAGTCCCAGAGCTCCGGCAGCCAACATCTGAAGATGAGCTTATAATGAAGATTTCACATCTTTGAGCTTCTTCGTTGCGTTTCCAGTGCAACTATAGCTCAGGGGCGCTGGTTAAAATGACCCTTAAGATGGTAAAATTTGTAGACGAAGTCTTCATGACATCAGTAATACTTTAGTCCAGCTCCGCGATGCATCATCCTGCCTGTCGATCCGACGTTCCAGGTGATCGTGGCAAAGGTTCTACCAAGCACGCAATTTCACGGGAGGACCAACATAAAATTTTCATTGTATTTCTACAGTCCGAAGGCGCCTAGCCTTTAGGCCTGTCAGATGAGGTCGTTCGCGTTCGAAGTCCTCACGGCTTTCGAGTGTAATTACTTTATCTATTCAACGAGCCCAGCCGTCAGCCTTCGGGATTTGGCAAACGCTCGTACGTGCGCGGTCTTTGGCGAAATGCTGAAAAGTGAAGACATCCGGAAAATGGCCAAGTCTGGAGCGGATATTTTAAATAAAATACGCACTGGCATTTTTGAGGTCTTAGAAGCAGTTTTCTTGCTTCGTCACCTCTAGAGACGTCTCTTGTAGATCCTTCTGGCTGTCTGTTAAAACAGATAGTGCCTGAATCGGATCATCCCAGCTCCAGATATTAGAGGTCGAAGTAGGGCATCTAGTTGAAAGTTCGACTTTCGTCAAAATGGTGTCAGTGCAACTGAGAGCCAGGGGCGCTTTTACTTTTGAGGCCCTTAACACAGCTTTCAGTTGCTATGCGTATATCCGTTGGATGTAGAATGTCTCTAGTCATGCAGTGAGCTTCATTGCCTGTCAGGAGGGTTCACCGTTCGCCGTCAGCAACCATTTTAAGTGTCAGATGGCAGTTTAGGAAAATGGTTGTCTGGAACCCGTAAATGAATTTAATCAAGGGCGCCTAATTTTTCAGGGTGTTAAATGATGGATTTTGCAGTAGTGTCTCCCAGCAAACATTTCTTCCTTGTTCAGTAGGCTTTCCGATGAATTCTCCAGCTCGGTCTCAGCATCTCTCGGTCACTCGGAAATCAGTGGCGAAGATGGCCAGTCATAACTTTGTCGTCGGCTATAAAATAGGAAGTTAATAAAAAGTGCAATATATTGAGCAAATGGATGCCTATGAGCTCAGATGATGACTTTTTGGAATCGGTGAAGTCTAACGGTGAATCCTAAAGCTTCAGTCGAATTGTCAACTGAAGTTAAATAATATTTAATATTTATTTTCCATATTTTGGCATTAAAATGGCGAATCTCTAAAATTGATGCCTTTGCAAATTGCATGATGAATATTAATTTATTATTATTTATTTTCGGACTCAGTGTTAGTATCAGTGTGACTGAAAGGGGTCCAATCAGAAGCCTTCTATTTTCAGCTGAGGTTTTATATCTTGCAGTCAACAAGTTGGTGTGAATTTCTTCTTATTTAAACATGGCGCCATCTTCATTTATTATTTACAAAGCTAAAGAGAAATTATTTTTTCTTAAGAGAAATTCATATTTTTCAAGCAAAATTCGTATTTCTTCAAGGAAAAGGCGTATCTTCAAGGCAAATTCATATTTTCAGAGCAAAGGCAAATTTTAGCAAACCAAAGGCAAATTCTTCATCAACAATCATTGGCGAAGACATACAAACACTTTCTTTGCAGGTACAAGTCAGAATTATCAGCAGACTTCAGACAAGATGGCGATTTTAGCAGAAGCAGAGCACTAAAAACTTCTTTCTTCTGTCTTAAATTTTTCTATTTCTCGTCTTAAATTCTTTCGCATGTTTGAAGAATTGGTGACTTTTGGCAAAACGAATCATCTGGGTTGATTCAGAATAGCTTCCTCGAGAAAACCCATGTGCCAGAATTTTTCAAGAAAATTTACTCTAGAGCATCAGTTTCGAGGCTCTAATTTTCTCAACTGAAAATTCCTTGCATGGTCGAGTAGAAGTCAAATTTTCGCAAATCTAACATATTGGGTTGTCTTAGAATCTTTTTCTGGACAAAACCCATATCTCAGATTTTTCCGTGAAAATTGCCCTTTGATAGGCTATTTTTAGCCTTAGCAGGCTATTTTTTAGTTTTCCAAAAAAGTTGTCAGAATATAGCCATGTTCATAGTCAACAGGCGAGTTTTTCAGAGTGTAGTTCATGCAAACTGAATTCATGATTTCATCAGAAAAGTTGAGACCGATTTGTATCAAGTGCATTCAGAAGATTAACAGGCGTAGTCACTCAAATTCATATGGTTGCATGCCTCGTATAGCCGATTGTCTTCCAAAGCCGGTTTAGAGGGTTGATACTGTTGGAATTTTGCGTGTGCAGCAAGTTCGTTTACATTTCTTACAAACAGAGTGTGCGCAGTCAAATCTCGCAGTTTCGTCATGCAAAAGTGTTAGAAGCATCAAGCTGCAGAGGAGATAGTCGCCATCACTTCAGTTACGGAGCCGCCAAAGTTATGAGTCAGTGAAATGCTAGTTTGAGTGTGTAAAGATTGTTCAAGTTGCTGACATTCAGATGCTGATGCGTTAACAATCTCGTTGAGGGATTGGTTGCTTCGAGATCACGGCCAGTAGACTTCAGTTCCCACCTCTCAGAATAGACGTTACACATAGGAGTTAAACTTTATGTTACCTTTTCAAGTTAACTCGCTGTCTCATCTCATGCATATCTATTCTAAGATCAGCTTTATTTACTTGGAGTTTTATTTAGGTTTTACGTTAACTGATGGTAGTGTTCCAGTTAACATGCTTTCAATAATGTAATGTCCCCTTTTTCGGCATGATCATGTTCGATGGTGGTTAGCCTATTACTCAGACTCTCGTAGGCTAACAGGTTGGTTAGAGGGTCAGTGGTACTTTCTGGAGAGTTTGATCGTTCTGGTTTTCAGAGCCCAGTGACTGGTTCACAGCAGGCGTTGGCAGTGCAGGAGTCGACAGCTTCTGACGGCACAGGATTATATGGTGTTTTGAGTGAGTAATGGGTTTTTAAGTGATTTAAATATTAATTGATTTAATATTTAATTATAAAGTCAAATTGACTTTATATTTTTAAGTCACTTAAATATTCTCTAAAAGTGATTTAATATTTTAAATCACTTAAATGGATAAAGTGCGCCCAAGTATTTAATTCATATACTATTGAAATGAATTAAATATTATTTAAAAGATTTTAATATCCAAAAGTGGCGTATTTTCTTGGGATTCGTGCCTTTGCATAAAAGGGCATTTCTGGCAATGAGAAACTCATCTTTTGACAATTTCAACTTTGCCTTGTGCTATTTCCTGTGCATTCTCCTGTGATCAGGGTTTGAACTATTTTTCCATTGAAGAACGGTAACTCTTCAGTGTTGAGCACTTTTGAGGCTGTGAGAGATCAGCTGAATTTGTGCAATTTGTGAGAGCTTCATACAGAGGTTCTACTGGGCTTGAGCTGTGTTTCCTATTGGATTTCTTCATCAGTTTCAGAGGGTTTTGGGTGATGGCGCCTTCATTTCATTTGGCAGTCATCATACTTCTTGGCCGTACCTTCTAAGTGAGATTTCAGGTTGTTTGCAGTGAAGTGCGTGGCTCTTATACAAAGGCGTTTGGGAATTTCTTGGAGAAACGCCTTCTTTTCTGAGGGTTTCTCTTCATCATTTTAGGCGTTTGGCTTGTACTCTTCATCTGCCACCGTTTTCAGGCTGGATTTTGCATTCTGTAGCTTTCTACACCAGATTTGGTCAGTTTTTCACCATCTTGGCTGGCAAACTGGACTACTACTTTCTTAAATAAATAATCTGGACACTTCCGGGTATGTTTATGAGTTCTAAATCCATTGTTGAACATATTTATTATCTTCTGTATTGTCAATTCGCCTGAAATAACTCAGATTTACATTTTATATGCATTTATGCTGTGCGCCCCTTCTCTTCTGTCTATCAAATTTTCTCTAAAAAACTAAATAACACTTAAAGACTTAAGAAAAATTGGGGTTTTGAGTTGAGAGCCAGCAGGGCTCATCACAGTGGTATCAGAGCACTGATCCTGCCAGCTTGTGGGGTTAGAGAAATTTATGAAGTCACACCAGCAGGGCTTTGGCAAGTTCTACTCTAGAGGGGGTCCTAGAAATCAGAGAGGTGATCATAATCCTTTCCCACCATTTCCGTTTGAAGAACAGGAGGAGGAAATAGACTTGGATAATATGGCTAACAGGGAAGGAGGAAGTTCTTACAGGAATCCTTGGGATGATGAGGACAGAGAAGCTAAAGAGGTGCTCAGAGGCATGGTTGCAGGCCAAGAACAGGTGGCGACTATTCTTCAACAACTCAGCACAAATGTCCAAAATTTGACAATTAATAGAGCTCAAAATCTGGATCAAGATCATGAAGGCAGTATTCACAGAGAGCCTCAGAGAGTCATAGCTCCAGCACGCACCTTTGAGAGGGCTACATGTCCTACTTTTACCAGAAATGATGCTAAGGAAGAGGATGAAGTTGAACAGGGTGGTGAGATAAACTTTGCTGATAACATCATGACTATGTATGATGAATGGGATGCATTGCCTCCGAGAGTTAAGGAGCACCTTAACTTCGATCGATTCATGAGCCAGAAGAGAGAGTATAACCGTAACAGGAATGACAGGAGACCTAGAAACAAGCAAAGTGATCTCAGACAGGCTACCAACAAACTAACCTTAGTTCACTATGATGGCAGTGGCAGAGTTACAGCACGTGCCTGGGTTAGTAAACTGGATACTTTCCTAACACTACGCCCCATGCCTGAGGTGGATGCCATTCGTTTTGCAGCGCTTCATCTTGATGGCGTAGCACATGACTGGTGGATTCATGGCATGGCTACACTACACCATGATAGAATTACCTCGTACCAGGAGTTCACTGATAGGCTGGTAGAGAGGTTTGATAGACGTGATCCCGAGCTATTCTTCAGAGACCTTGCTCAGCTAAAGCAGTTGGGTAGTTTGGAGTCTTATATTGGTGAGTTCCAGAAGCTCTCGGTTATGGTTACCGGAATCTCAGAGAGGAGACTTGTCATTCTTTTTGTAGAAGGTCTCCATGAGCCAATGAAAGGTTGGATCAAGGCATTCGATCCACCTACCTTGCACGAAGCTATGAGAAAGGCTCGTAGCATGGAACTTACAGCTTCACGTGGTAAGTTCACTCCACATACAGAAGCATCTTCATCTTATAGTGATAGCAAATCAGAACCTAAGGAATCAGAAAAGATTGATGAAAAGAGGAAGTTTGCAGCTCCTTTGGACCGAGAGACAATAAATGATTTGCGTAGGAGGAAGCTATGTTTCTATTGCAAAGCTCCTTATGACCAAAACCACAATTGTCCTCTTAAGCCTAAGGGTTCAAATAGACAAATGGAGTGGTTTTATGAGGGTGATGACATTGCTGATTTAATAGACCAGCAAGCTGGTTTTCAGGATGGGAGTATGCGATCTATCATTCTCGTCAACGAAAAAGGTGAGAAGATAGAACCGAAGATTCTAGAGGAGCATGAGATGTTTTAGGAGGATTATCATTTTGATTCTAGTCCCATGGGATCAGAGGGGTTTGATTGGGATCAGTACAGTTATGAGGCTCAGTTAGTACAAAATCCTCTTTATGAGACGGATGCTACATCTTCTTGTGATAATCCGCTCTTTGAGGTGGATGCTGATTCTACTCTTGACCCTGGTTTAAGGGTGAGCTTTGATCATAGTATCAGAGATTCCGTCAGTGCATCGGGATTTCAGACAGAGCTCGTTGAGGAGATTCCCAGTGTGTACATGGTCAGGAGTCTACACAGTTTCCTTCTCAGGCATCATGTACATGATCTGTTTCGGATGCACAATTCTAGTATGCACGTGTTAGACATGTGGGATGATAGCCTATCTCGTGCAGTCTTAGGGAGCACGTTTTGTCAGCGGTTTGACTTGCTTTCTTATGAGTTCCTCTCTCCTGTGACAGATGGTGTTGAGATTGACAGGGTACAGCACGATGATCCAGTTGATCAGATTTGGGAGTTACAGGAGACAGTTGATGACAGTAGGGACATTTCACGACACTATCCTTGGGATCCTGGTGGAGTGGTTGATTCTTTGCTGTTGAGATTGCTTGCGGACAAGCAATTTCCGGGAGGGCGGACTGTAATGTCCCCTTTTTCGGCATGATCATGTTTGATGGTGGTTAGCCTATTTCTCAGACTCTCGTAAGCTAACAGGTTGGGTTAGAGGGTCAGTGGCATTATTTGATGAGTTTTGTCATTCTCAGTTCAGAGCCCAGTGACTGGTTCACAGCAGGCGTTGGCAGTGCAGGAGTCGACAGCTTCTGACGGCACAGGATTATATGGTGTTTTGAGTGAGTTATGGGTTTTTAAGTGATTTAAATATTAATTGATTTAATATTTAATTATAAAGTCAAATTGACTTTATATTTTTAAATCACTTAAATATTCTCTAAAAGTGATTTAATAATTTAAATCACTTAAATGGATAAAGTGCGCCCAAGTATTTAATTCATATACTATTGAAATGAATTAAATATTATTTAAAAGATTTTAATATCCAAAAGTGGCGTATTTTCTTGGGATTCGTGCCTTTGCATAAAAGGGCATTTTTGGCAATGAGAAACTCACCTTTTGACAATTTCAACTTTGCCTTGTGCTATTTCCTGTGCATTCTCCTGTGATCAGGGTTTGAACTATTTTTCCATTGAAGAACGGTAACTCTTCAGTGTTGAGCACTTTTGAGGCTGTGAGAGATCAGCTGAATTTGTGCAATTTGTGAGAGCTTCATACAGAGGTTCTACTGGGCTTGAGCTGTGTTTCCTATTGGATTTCTTCATCAGTTTCAGAGGGTTTTGGGTGATGGCGCCTTCATTTCATCTGGCAGTCATCATACTTCTTGGCCGTACCTTCTAAGTGAGATTTCAGGTTGTTTGCAGTGAAGTGCGTGGCTCTTATACAAAGGCGTTTGGGCATTTCTTGGAGAAACGCCTTCTTTTCTGAGGGTTTCTCTTCATCATTTTAGGCGTTTGGCTTGTACTCTTCATCTGCCACCGTTTTCAGGCTAGATTTCGCATTCTGTAGCTTTCTACACCAGATTTGGTCAGTTTTTCACCATCTTGGCTGGCAAACTGGACTACTTTCTTAAATAAATAATCTGGACACTTCCGGGTATGTTTATGAGTTCTAAATCCATTGTTGAACATATTTATTATCTTCTGTATTGTCAATTCGCCTGAAATAACTCAGATTTACATTTTATATGCATTTATGCTGTGCGCCCCTTCTCTTCTGTCTATCAAATTTTCTCTAAAAAACTAAATAACACTTAAAGACTTAAGAAAAATTGGGGTTTTGAGTTGAGAGCCAGCAGGGCTCATCACAAATAAGGACGTGCATGCTTGCACATTGTCCATTTAGGTTAGATGTACTGGTTAACTGATGGTAGTTTTCCAGTTAATTGTATAGTTTGCTTTATTAGGGCTTAGCAATAAATCTTGCATGCATTGCAAGACTGTAGTTGTCTCAAGGTGATTTTAGGGTTCCCTACACCTTGATGTATATAAATAAGAGCTTTTGCTGATTTGTAAATAACTTTTGCACGAGAGAGAAATATATGCTGTGCCTACCTTGCCCTCAATATTGCTCGTTCTGTATCTGTTCATGCGTTTTTACTATTATGATTAATTGTTATGCCACATAGGGTTTCATGCAATTATAATGGTGAATTCTTTCCTGTTTTGTGTTCAATAAACTTGTCCAGATTGAGATGATAGTTGTGCCACCTTGCCTTCAAGTAGAGAATCTGTATTGGGTTATCGTGTGATGTGTGTGAACAATAAACTTATTCGGATTGAGCTGATAGTTGTGCCACCTTGCCTTCAAGTTGAGAATCCGTACTTAGTTTATCGTATATTGTTGTTTCCAATAAACTTGTTTAGATTGAGCTGATAGATGTGCCACCTTGCTTTCAAGTTGAGAATCTATACTTGTTTATCGTCAAATAATCATTCCTGCTCCATTTCCTCTTGCTCTGTTTTCTTGAGGAAACTGGATAGATTTAAAGTAGTTAGCTTAGTTGTAGTTAATGATCTGCGAAACCAGAAAATCCTTAGCTGCAACGTTCTTGGTTTTCTTAACCTTGTGCCTCTTCCAGCTGAGAACAAAAAGATGGGACTTAGATTACTTTTCTTTTCCATGCATTCCAGCACAATGAGGGAGCTTCCCCTCCTAATTTGAAGAGCACTCATTACAGCGATGTGCATAGCTATCCATATAGCCCGCACTCCAGTGTTAGTTTCATAAGCGATGCGGTATACAACTTTCTTCTTTATTGATCAGATTCAGATTCCGCAAAGTTGAACACAAAGTTTCCTTGTTGTTGCAAAATAGGCAGCACTTCGTTGCTAGAGATAAAAGATAAAGATTACAATAGAAATCCCTCTTATTTATAAAAGAGAGGGAAGAGTAAATCTAGGAAAGTAGTTGAGTAAAATTAGGAAAGTTAGGTGAGCCAAATTAGGAAAATCTCACTTCGTTGCTAGAGATAAAAGATAAAGATTACAATAGAAATCCCTCTTATTTATAAAAGAGAGGGAAGAGTAAATCTAGGAAAGTAGTTGAGTAAAATTAGGAAAGTTAGGTGAGCCAAATTAGGAAAATCTCACCTAACTTTGACTTAGTCAAAAATGTTGTCCATCTTTTTGGGAAAACATCTCAAATTTTACATGCAATTACATTTGCTCAAAAGACATTTAAGATGTCGAAAACTATTTACAAAATGTGTAAAGGAAAGCATAAAAATATTCAACACTAGAGAAAAGAAGCCTTCATGTTTCCTTGCTTTGGGTGCGGAAGTCTACATATCTCTTTCTTGTCTCTAGGACAAATGCCTCATCTAGACCAACAGTGTAATCCACAATGGTGTGGATTTTGGTGATTGATCTCCTGGTAGATGAGAGAATCTTTTTGCACCTGTCAAGATGCGTCTTGAGGTTATCAAGGGTGAGCCGTGTATCACAAATAACATGCATGGAGGCCTTTGAAAAGTCTACATCCTCTACTTGCTTCATGACGGCTTGTTTGCAGATCTCAGAAAGTTCTGTGATGAACCCTTCTGGCTCTACTTCAACCCCAACTGCCAAATCTGATGTATTTGTGTTTTTGCTAGTTTTTTTGAGTGTTTTGATTTTTTTGTGGTTTTTGCATATACAGATAATGATGCGATTTTTAAAGAAAATGCTTGCATAAATTAAATAAAATACTACAGTGCTGAATATGATAGAATCTAATAGATATATTGATGCCAGAATGTTTATTGATCCTCCGCACTGATTACATCTAAGATCGGATAACATGCAAAATAAAAAGCAACGACATTCATGCTGAAAAAAACCTAGTTATTGCAACTGCCTGTGATGATGATGAAATGGTACGGCCATCATAAATATTAACTTCTCCCTCCGCCAAAAGATTGCAAATGAAACCAGAGGAATAGGCGCCCCCTTTGATGAAGTCAGAATGCCAAAAGGTGAGGCGTTTTTCCCTAGGCAAAAAGTACGGCCCTGTACTTGATGGTATGGCCCAACAGCAGCAAATAAGAAATCCGTACAGTTTGAAAATGGATGCCAGATGAATACTAAACCAGCCGCTAATGATTTTCTCTTCCCCTGATGATATTGGATTAAACTCTAGACAAATAGATCTTCTGAATAGGCTCTGTAATAACTTCTGGATGAAGCTATCTCTTTGACAGGCAATAAATCAGCTGATATTTCATAGCCTCTGAACTGCAGACACTGAAGATGGCTCGTTCTCCAATGCAGACGAAAACTGAAACCCTTGGCTTCGCTCTCTGAAGAAGAATTTGGCTAAAATCGATTTCATAACATAATGAAAATGAGTTTCTCTCAAAGAAACTTATAATTCCTCAGTTGGGTCGAATTTCTCCAAAAAGCATCATTTAAATGAAACTCGAATTTCACCTTTTAATCTTTCCATAGTTTGGACGCCCTTTTAATTAAAATAATTAATTAAAAAGTGGCCCCTTCTTCATGATGGTCGACCCCTTTAAAAAGTCACTTAAGTTATAATATTAAATTATATTATAACTTTATAATATAAGCTCCAATTTAATTAATATTTATTTTGGCCAATAAATATTAATATCTCTCTCAAAATTAGTCCGATTAACGAACCGTCTGAAGCCGGATGATAAGTGACTTAAACTACACATGACCAAACCATATTGCTAAAAATAGCAGGGGTGCTCCGCTGAGTGTCTCCGCTTACTAAAAATAGTAAGTCAAGCAACCGATGTCCAAACGACCCCGAACGAAAGCCAAACTAAAAGATTCTGCCAACTGAAGCCAAGCCAAGCCTCAACAAGACCCTCTAACCACCCTATCAGCCTACGAGGGTCACATGATAGGCTAATCTCGGGACCTGAGAGTTGTCAACTGGAAGGGGACATTACAAGTTCACTGGCTGAGAGGAAGATACAGTTTTCTTCAAGAAGCTATCCCGGTAACTCCTTAATTCCCTTTTCAAGGATAGCACGATGTCCTTTGACATCTTCTTGCACTTGGTGGAGATCTTCGAGAAGAGACTTGATCACTTGGATGCGGTGTTTGAACGATTCTCTTACTTCCACATATTTCTCCTTGTTGGGACTTACCCCAACTTCCACCAACTTGTTGAGCTTTGGCTGTTTCATTTGTGACCATAATGATAGGCATTTTTCCATTTTATTTTCACTCTTGGGAAAGAACACTTCTTCTTTATCAAGCTATGTTTTGAGCTTGGCTATTTCGGTGGCTTTCTCATCTACAGCAATTATAACCTGTGAACCATGTTCTACAATTTGATCAATGAAATCATATAACACTTTTCATTTGGAGGAAAACTTCTTTGCCTTTTTCACAATTGGGTCCTCAACGCTTATCATTTCCAAAGGTTGTGTAGTACTTGAAGATCCTGCAAGTCTCCTCAAAACAGTGGCATAATGCTCGGCCTTCTGCTTGTACACATCTCGGGCTTGTTCCATTTTGTCAAGCCTTCCTGCCAACGCATCTAGGACTACTTGATCATCTGCCTTGGAACTTTCATTTGTCACTTTGCCAAGCTGGACTCTAGTGATAGTGTATTCCTCCATGTTCACATCTCCTTCCTCACGTGGTGGTATACCAATCTCCGCAAACTTATGACCAATCTTGTCAACATGAAGTCTTGAATGTACTTTGGCCTTTTTCTTCCTCTTGGCTTTTGGAGGGGCTATCTTTTCAAGATCGAGCTCTTCTGGAGAAACCATTTGCTTCTTCCACTTCAATACTTGAGATACCAACCAAGGGGGAAGAGAGGAAGTATGCGCTTCTTGACTGACCGTCAACTCTTCTATCATAGCCACTTTTGTAGAAATGACTGGTATGGTGACAATTGGGGTAGTATTTGTCATGACCACTCCAATAGATTGCACACCAAGTTGACCTTGCAAATATTCATTCATGAATCTATTGAATTCAGCTTCAAAAGTGATGTCATAGGATGGAGATGACAAATTGGGAATGGATGATGGAGGGCTTGACAAAATATAAACAGTTTGTGTATTTGAAACTAATGGAGGAGTGGAAAGCATGGTTGATACTACAAGGGGATGAGAAACGTCCACTGCATGTATGGTAGATGTGGGAGGAGGTGATGTAGGAAAAGGAGGTGGAGGAGTGTTAGGATTAGGAGGTGTGTGACGAACATTTGAAGTTATAGGTGATGACATTTGAGGAAGATCTTCGACAACATTCTCATTTGGAGATAGAGTTTGTTCTTCATCATACTCGTGTTCCTATTTATCACCTTCTTGTTCACCTTCTTGATCAGCTTCTTGATCTTGTTCTTCATACTCTTGTTCTCCTACGGAATCTTCTTCCTCAGAATCTTCTTATTCAACAGATTCCTTGCTTTCATTTCCTTCATCTTCGGAATCTACCTCTTCAGAAACAGGACCTTTCCCTTTTGAATGAGATGGTTCAGATTTCGTGGCCTCTTCTTCTTGAACTGCCCGTGTATCTTTCTTGCCAATAGTGAACTTGACCTCTTCGGGAAGAAGAGAGAATAGTCGCATGCTTGTCTTTTGTGGGTAGTTCCTGTTGTTGGATGGCTTCTGCTCTAGGTTCTTCTCCTTCCAATTTTGTTGTGAAGGATTTCATTTAGAAACCATGTTTGTGCAACCATTCTGCAGTGTTGGCCAATATGGGAGCAAGCCTGTCCCTGACGGAAACACTTTCCTTCTTAGACCATTGTATTGCAGGAAAAGGCCTCTTAGAAATTTCATTTTCATCATAGGTAGCGTTCATGATGTCGCCAGGATCTTTGAAATCCTCTGGTAGGTCAGCAACACCAAGATCCCTGATCTGCTCTACGGTTAGCCTTCAATAATCCATTTTCCGGATATCCTCTTCATCTTTGCATTCAGCCCATATGTCTTTGAAATGATACTTGTGGTTGTGACCCTTCTTGAACTTCCTATTCACATTCTGGTAATCAAAGTCAAATCTGTATTTGTATGTCCTTATTGTCATGATCTACATTTCTGCATAGAGTGATTTGGCTTTCTGCACACTTTGAATGGTATATCTACCAATCGTTAGTGGAAACTTGAACCCCGGTTTGTGAATTCTCATTCATTCCTTCTGAACTGAAATAAGTTGTCGGCATAGCTCCATGAGTATCCACTTATCTGGGGGATATTTGGGCAGCATGTAAGGACACCTAGTGTAGCAACCTACCCTCATGTAAGTGAAAGTTGGAAATTGCAAGAATATACACCCGACCTTACTCACCACTTTGTAGGCCTCGTCAGATACTCTCTTCTTTTTGAGAGTTGGGTCAAAGTTGAAAAGAAAAGATGCAAAGAAGGCATCTATGACCCTCCTAAAATGATGAAGACTTTCCTTCAGCTCCAACTGTACAAACCCCTGTTCTCACTGTTTTCTGAAACTGCCTGTTTTTGCTTGTTTTGAACATTTTTGATGTTTTTGTGTTTTTTTGCATAAACCAATGAAGTGCGATTTTGAAAGGGAAATGCTTATAAAAATTAAATTAAATATTGCAATGCTAGAAATGATGGAAACTACTGGATCTAATGATGCCAGTCGGTTTATTAACCTTCTAGATTGATTACATATAAGATCTGGTAACATGCAAAACAAAAAGCAACAATATTATTGATGAAAACCTGATTGTTTCAGGCACCTGTGAAGCTATTGAAATGGTACGCCCATCATGGATTTCCACCTTTCCCCTGCGCCAGATGATCCAGAATGAGTCCAGATGAAAATGCGCCCCTGTTGGTGAAGACACAATGCCCAAAGGTGAAGCGCTTTTCCCAGTGTGAAAGGTACGACCTGGTACTAGAAAGTACGGCCCAGCAACAGCCTAGTACGACTCAGCAACAGCAGTAACAAATCTGTACAGGTCTTGAAAGCTATGTCTGGAACTTGGAAAATGGACGCCAATACTGAAGAACCCTTCCCAGATGATTTCCAAACCAAAACCCTGATGATAACTCAAAGAGTGAAGCTCTGTGATAACCTCTGGATGAAGCTATCTCTCTGACAGGCAATAAATCAGCTAATATTTCACAGCCTTTGAACTGCACACACTGAAGATGGCTTGTTCTCCAATGCAAGATGAAAACTGGAACCCTTGGCTCTGTTCTTAGAAGAAAGACTTGACAAAAATTCAATTTCAAAACATCATCAACTCTATTTCCAATGAAACCCTTATATCCTTCAAAAAGTTGACTTTTCTCAAAGAGGCATCATTTAAATAAAGTTCAAACTTTTCTTTTAATTTTTCAATAATCTCGAACACACTTTTAATTATAAATTATAATTGAAAAGTGGGCCCTCTTCAATGTTGGTCGACCCCTTCAAGAAATCACTTAAGTTATAATATTAAATAATATTATAACTTTATAATATAAGCTTCAAATAATTAATATTTAATTTGACAATTAAAATATTAATATCTCCCTCAAAATACATTCGATTAACGAACCGTCTGAAGCTGGAGAATAAGTGATTGAATTTGCACACGACCAGACCATACTGCTAAAAATAGCAGGGGTGCTCCGCTGAGTGACTTACTTACTAAAAATAGCAAGTCAAGCAAATGATGTCCGAACGACCCTGAATGAAAGCCAAACTGAATGATTCTGTCAACAGGAACCAAACCAAGCCTCAACTAGACCCTCTATCCACTCTATTAGCCTACGAGGGTCACATAATAGGCTAATCATGCTCACTGAGAGATGTCAACTGGAAGGGGACATGACAGTCCGCCCCTCTTGAAATTACTTGTCCTCAAGCAATCTCAACTCCGGATGCTGCAAAATCTCCTCGCTCTCCCACGTAGCATCCTCCACTGGTAAATCTCTCCATTTCACCAAATATTCCCTGATAGTCCTCCTACGCAACTGTCTCTCTCTGTACTCCAGGATAGACTCAGGTACTAAGATCAACTTTCCTTCATCATCTAAGGGAGGTAAAACTGCTGAAGGTACCACACGGTGTCCCAACGCCTTCTTGAGACGTGATACATGAAAAACATTGTGGACCTTGCTATCCACCGGAAGCTCTAGCTCATAAGCCACCTCTCCAACACGCCTCAGAATCCTGAAAGGACCATAATATCGTGGCTTAAGCTTCTCGGAACCACTCTTCCTAAGAGTAGACTGACGGTAGGGCTGCAGCATGAGATAAACCATGTCTCCACCTCAAAAAGATCTCTCTGTCCTCTTGATCTGCACGCGTCACCTTCTCACGATTACATTGCCTTGTAATATTATTCTCCTTGAGGCCCTCATAGTGTCACGACTCTCACATATTAAATCTCCATTTTCGGCACTCTCATCACTGTTAGCAAATCAAACTAGGCGCCTCATAGCCTAGCGCCATGAAGAGGGACATCTGAATGGTCATGTGAAACGTAGTGTTGTAGCAATACTCGCACAAATATATCCACTTGACCCACGCCTTTTGCTGCCCTGCAATGTAATTCCTGAGGTAACCTTCCATCCATTTGTTTACTATCTCTGTCTAACCATCAGTCTGCGGGTGGTAACTGGTGCTCGGTGTAAGCTCGGTCCCACAAAGTCTGAACACCTCCTGCCAGAAGTGACTCAGGAACCGACTATCCCTGTCGCTAACTATGCTCCGAGGCAACCCATGTAATCTGAAAACCTCACGGAAGAAGACCTCTGCTACCTGTGTAGCTGTGTAAGTGGTGGTGATCGGGAAGAAGTGTGCATACTTCGTCAGCCGATCCACAACTACATATATGCAATCACGTCCCTGGGCTTTGGGCAAGCCCGTAATAAAATCCATGGACAGGCATTCCCACTTCCTATTAGGAATCGGAAGTGTCTGCAACAATCCTGCCAGATACGTGTTCTCCTGCTTGTTCTGCTGACAAACAGGGCACTCACGCACATACTGAAGAACATCTGCCTTAAGTCCCCTCCATGTAAACCTTTCCCGTATCTGTCTTTATGTTTTAAAATACCCGGGATGTCCTGTTGTGGGAACATCATGAAAGGCTCGCATAATAGTGTTCTTCATCTCAAATCCTGGGATCAAGAAAATCCTGCTCTTGTAAATGATCAAGTCATTCACAAGCGTGTACCTAGTGTCTACCATCGATCCCTCAACAATACTGGTTGCCCAAGTATCCTTGGCATACTTTGCCACAATCAAATGCCTCCAATCCTCTGCAATGTGAACCATAGAGCTTAGATAAGACCTGCGTGAGAGAGCGTCAGCCACTACATTCTGCGTACCTTTGATGTAGGTGATATCAAAGTCATACGCCTGTAACTTACTCACCCACTTCTGCCGACGATCGTTTAAGTCTCGCTGCCCCAGGAAATGCCTCAAAATGTTGTGGTCAGTTTTAATGCAAAACTTACTGCCCACAAGATATTGCCTAAATTTGGCCAAGGCATGCATTATGGCCAGCATCTCCTTATCATAAATACTGTAAAGCCTCTCTGGACCTCTGAGCTTCCTGCTCTCATAAACGATCGGGTGCTTGTCCTGCATAAGCACCGCTCCAATGCCCTCACCAGAAGCATCACATTGAAGCTCAAAAGGCTTCGTAAAATCTGGCAGTGCCAACATTGGACACGTAGTCATCAGCTCCTTGAACCTCACAAAACACTCCTGTGCCTCAGGAGTCCAACAGAATGCACCTTTTTTCAACAAATCTGTCATAGGTGCTGCATGGCGTGAATAACCATTCACAAATCTGCGATAAAAACCACACAAACCAAGAAATCCTCGCAGCTGTGTAAGGTTCGCCGGAGTAAACCAATCTGATATACGGATCTTCTAGGATCCATCCGCCTCCCTAGCGCTGATAATGTAAGCCTAAAGTGAAACAACTCGATCACCCCAAATCCCTTGGACTCCTTAGTACAAAGTTCCCTCTCAAATATTGAAACACTTGTATCCAGATGAGCCAAATGCTCCTGCCAAGTCCTGCTGTAAATCAAAATGTCATTGAAGAAGACAAGTACATATCTCCTCAGTAGTGAGTGGAAGACCCTGTTCATGGTGGACTGAAATGTTGCTGGCGCGTTGGTTAGCCCAAATGGCATCACCACAAACTCGAAGTGTCCACAATGACAACGGAATGCGGTCTTCTCGACGTCCTGCTCACGAACTCTGATCTGGTGATATCCTGATCTCAGGTCTATCTTCGTGAAATAACATGCACCATGGAGCTCATCAATAAGCTCATCTATACGAGGTATGGGGTACCTGTTTTTGATGGTCCTCTTATTCAGGACTCTGTAATCTATGCACATGCGAAGGGTACCATCTTTCTTCTTCACTAGGACAACTGAAGAAGCAAATGGTGATTTACTTGGTCGAATGTGACCCATAGCAAGCAGCTCCTTGATAGTCTTCTCTATCTCATCCTTAAGCCGCTTAGGATGCCTGTAAGGAGTAATCATGACGGGCTTAGCGCCCTCCTCAAGCTCTATAATGTGCTCAATACCCCTGTCTGGAGGTCTCCCTGGTGGAATATCACTGAAAACCTTCTCATGCTTAACTCTCAACTGCTGAATGTCAGGATGATACTCGGTCTTATGCTGTCCCTCCTAAATAGGTGTCAAAGTGCACTCGGCAACCCACTCTACCATGTCATGTCGTATGAGCCTCTCCATCCGTCGAAAGGAAATAGTCCTGACATTACTGTCCCGAATGGCCTTCAGGATATGTGTCTTCCCATCCACATCAAACCGAATCTCCATGTCTTTGAGACGAAGAGTGACTTCCTCAAGGGAATGAAGCCACTTCATGCCCAAAACTAAATCAATATCTCCCATGTTCACCACGTAATAATCAGTCTTGAATTCATAGTTATTCAAGCGCAAGGGAAGATCCTTAATCATACGATCACACCTGAGAGTGTAACCATCGGCCACCTTAACCCTAATGCCTTCAAACTCCTCAGTTATGAGTCCGCGTTTCTCCACAAATCTAGCATCAATAAAATTGTGGGTGGCTCTTGTGTCAAGAAGGGTGATGACCCTTTGTCCTGCCAAAACTCCACGAAAGTCTAAATGAACCCTCCTGCTGAATGCTAGACAATCGTGCCTCCTGAATCTGGAGCTCTGTCTCTGCCTCTGCCTTAGGCTCTGAAGCCTCTGATTCTAACTCCTCGGAACTCTCCTGCTGTTCGGAACTCTCAGATTCTGAACCCTCGTAATCAGCCCACATTACTCGATTGGCCTTACCTTTTGGCCGCAAAGGACAATCATGGTTAGCATCGTAGGAACCTTTGCAGTAGAAGCAAAGCTTCTTTCTGCGCAAATCATTAAGAGCCTTGTGATCCAAGGGTGCTGCTGATTTACCCTTCGAGTCACTCTTAAAATCAGATCTCTCCTTATTCTTATTAAATCCCTTATTGTCCCTGAATGAAGAAGTGTTTCTGGAGTTGAATTTGTTGGATGGTGCTGCAAACTCCATGCTGCGTGCCTTCTTCATAGCTTCCTGTAACGAAGGAGGATCAAATTCTTTGATCCAACCTCTCAATGGTTCCAACAGTCCCTCCATGAAAAGCACAATGAGATGCCTCTCTGATATATTAGGAACCATCACTGACAATCGCTGGAAGTCTCCTATGTAGGACTCCAGACTACCACTCTGTCGCAACTGGGCCAAATCTCTGAAATAGGATTCTGGATCCTTTTTGTCAAATCATTCCACCAACCTGTCTACAAACTCCTGGTATGTGGTGATACGAACATGCTGAAGTGTCACCATTCCGTGATGCCACCAGTCATAAGCTGCTCCCTCTAGATGCAATGTAGCATACCTGATAGCATCGCCCTCAGCCATAGGACGCAATGTGAGAAAGGTGTCCAGCTTACTGATCCAGGCTTGAGCTATGACCTTGCCACTACCGTCAAACATAGCTAGAGTGAGTCTATTTGTGGCATGCTTCAAATCATTATTATTATTCTTAGGCCTCCAGTCATGTTGATTCCTGTGGTGTTCTCTCCTTTGTGTGAGAAATTTGTCAAAGGTAATCCTCTCTTTGACATCCGGTGTTAGCAACTCCCACTCATCGTTCGCTGCCATAAGAGTATCAGCGAACATTTCCTCAGGCTCCTCACTTGCAATGGTCTCATCAGGCTCCTATCTCACAAAAGTAGGCCGAGTTGGCCTATCTGTTGTTCGTGAAACAGTCCTAGGTGCTCTTCGTGAACATGCATCACTCCTGTTCTCGTCACAATGTGGTGACGGTCTCCTCGGCGTACCTAACCTCTGGATCGCCACTGTCAACTGCTATAGCACATCAGTGGCTTGCTATTGACCTGCCCGTAAATCTCTAAGAGTGTGTAGAACCTCTGCATCGTCCTGATCCCTAGGGTTTCGAGGAATATCTGTTTCGTCAGCCATGGTACCCGGCTGCCTGTTCAATCTCTGTTCCCTGTCAATCAAGGCTCTCCTGCGAGTGTAATATCTATGAGGCCCAACCTCTTGTGGCTGCATAAGAATGTAAACCCTCAGGATGGCAGGATTTAGCTCTAATACCACTGTAGAAACCCCTATTCTCACTGTTTTCTGAAACTGCCTGTTTTTGCTTGTTTTGAACGTTTTTGATGTTTTTGTGTTTTTTTGCATAAACCAATGAAGTGCGATTTTGAAAGGGAAATGCTTATAAAAATTAACTTAAATATTGCAATGCTAGAAATGATGGAAACTACTGGATCTAATGATGCCAGTCGGTTTATTAACCTTCTAGATTGATTACATATAAGATCTGGTAACATGCAAAACAAAAAGCAACAATATTATTGATGAAAACCTGATCGTTGCAGCCACCTGTGAAGCTATTGAAATGGTACACCCATCATGGATTTCCACCTTTCCCCTGCGCCAGATGATCCAGAATGAGTCCAGATGAAAATGCACCCTTGTTGGTGAAGACACAATGCCCAAAGGTGAAACGCTTTTCCCAGTGTGAAAGGTACGACCTGGTACTAGAAAGTACGGCCCAGCAACAGCCTAGTACGGCTCAGCAACAGCAGTAACAAATTTGTACGGGTCTTGAAAGCTATGTCTGGAACTTGGAAAATGGACGCCAATACTAAAGAACCCTTCCCAGATGATTTCCAAACCAAAACCCTGATGATAACTCAAAGAGTGAAGCTCTGTGATAACCTCTGGATGAAGCTATCTCTCTGACAGGCAATAAATCAGCTGATATTTCACAGCCTCTGAACTGCACACACTGAAGATGGCTCGTTCTCCAATGCAAGATGAAAACTGGAACCCTTGGCTCTGTTCTCAGAAGAAAGACTTGACAAAAATTCGATTTCAAAACATCATTAGCTCTATTTCCAATGAAACCCTTATATCCTTCAAAAAGTCGACTTTTCTCAAAGAGGCATCATTTAAATAAAGTTCGAACTTTTCTTTTAATTTTTCAATAGTCTCGAATGCACTTTTAATTATAAATTATAATTGAAAAGTGGCCCCTCTTCAATGTTGGTCGACCCCTTCAAGAAATCACTTAAGTTATAATATTAAATAATATTATAACTTTATAATATAAGCTTCAAATAATTAATATTTAATTTGACAATTAAAATATTAATATCTCCCTCAAAATACATCTGATTAACGAACCGTCTGAAGCTGGAGAATAAGTGATTGAATTTGCACACGACCAGACCATACTGCTAAAAATAGCAGGGGTGCTCCGCTGAATGACTTAACTTACTAAAAATAGCAAGTCAAGCAAATGATGTCCGAACGACCCTGAACGAAAGCCAAACTGAATGATTCTGTCAACAGGAACCAAACCAAGCCTCAACCAGACCCTCTATCCACTCTATCAGCCTACGAGGGTCACATAATAGGCTAATCATGCTCACTGAGAGATGTCAACTGAAAGGGGACATGACACCAACTGATAGAAATACTTGTACACAAGTACCGAGTGTCGGTTTCCCTTTGTAGACAACCCTGGGAATTGCCTCATCACGGTTGCAACATACACCAAATAAGAAGTCATATAGAACTTCAAAGTGGTTGGCACATTTATCTATTGTTCATGAATTTCGTCACTGATTTGTGTTCCCCAATCAATGTGAGCTTTCTATCTTCTAATGATCTGAATGTATTCATACATCCACTCCTGAAAATGAGATGATTCAGGAAAACCTTTAACCTTGCTCAAGAGTCTAATCATGTCCCTGACATCTTCTTTGAAGTCGCGGAAGCCCCTTCGGCCATCTTGAGATAGTAGGCCTAGGTTTTTTTAACCATTGGTTGTTGATCAAATTTTTAGCCTTGGTTGGATCTGCATCATAAACTTCCTGCGTTTGTTGCATTGAAATCTCGGTGTATCTTTCCATATGTGGAACTCTGAAAATAATGTCAAAGAATTCAGGGTCTAGCCTCATCATCACTTGTCCGGAGGAATCTATTACACTCTTGCTCTCTTAGATGTAGTGGGATGCAACTTGGAGAATGAACTTTGTATGATGAGCGGATATCGGGAATGTGGACACCAAATGCAGATTGCTATGTACAATAGCTCTCAAACTGTCTTCCAAGGGCTTTTGTTCAGTTCTTTTAAGAAATTCTACAAGGTCCTGATGACCAACCTTAGTGTCCTTTATTTCGTCCACCTTCAAGATCACCACTATAGGTGGATAGACACCTTGGTACTTGTATTTCATTTTTCCCCCTTTCTTGGAAAACGATGGAGGCTTCTTTGCTGTCATCTAGAAGAATCAAGATCAAAGGATATTACGTTCAAGATCACTTGACGAGATCTGGAGAGAAACTACAAGGATGGTGAATCAACAAAGATTAGGTGAAAATGAAGCATTGAGAAGCGTGAGGCAAGCAAGCAATGTGGAGCAAGTGTGAAATGAGCAATTAGGTATGAAAAACGAAGCGCGAGCAAAGAAACAGTGTTAGGAGCAAAAACGGAGTGATTTCGGGGTGTTAGGATGAAAAACTGCCAAATGTGTAGGAGCACTGAAAAATCAACGCTCCTACACTTGGAATGATGATTTAATATGTAAGGGCACTGAAAATCAGTGCCCTTAAATGTTTTGCATGTAAGATTGCCAAATATGTCATGTCCCCATTTTTGGCGAGCATCAGAGATCGTAAGGTTGGCCTATCAGGAGACCCTCGTAGGCTGACAGAGTGGTTAGAGGGTCGTTTGGGAGCTTGGCTCAGCTTCAGATTGGCAGTGTTGATCAATTGGCCTTCGTTTGGGCTCGATCGGAGACTTCTTGCAGAGTTGCTA